>VDFB02030910.1:0-25946 GCA_007258455.2 Sequoia sempervirens
CTTCAGTTCATTCTGTTTTGGATCTATTCCAAATCATTTTAGGGTAGTGAGCCCATCCATTTTGAGTAGTGAGCTCTAGGTAGTGAGCCTAAATGCAAGTGCATTCCCATTTTAAAAATTTTCTTTTGAGTATACTCAGAACTTATTGTAGATTTTCCATCCACCATGGTTTTTCCCCTAATAGGGTTTCCACGTAAAAATCCTTGTGTTATGGTGTTGTGGTTGTATGGTTTCTTTCTTTCTATTTTCACATATTACTTCTGATTAAATGTTCTAAGTGGATTAAAGATAAAAATAATAATGTTAATTTTTGCATAACACTGATTCAGCCCCCCTCTCAGTGTTGCTTGTTTCCAACAATTAGTATCAGAGCTAGTTCCTCGAAAGAAGTCTAAAAACTTGGGGAGATCTTGGAAAGTGTTCTCAATGGATACAAGTAGTCTTCAATAACAACTCATGGTGGCCTTGGCTGATCTTGACCAGTCAAAATCTGAGAACTGGGAACTGCAAGAAAATCTTGAGAATGTAGAAAATTTCATCTAGTAATTGAAAGACAAAAACTATGAATCAAGGGAGAAAATAAATAATTATGTGGTTAGCTCAAATAGAAGAAAAAAATCATGGAAGATGAACAACTCAGTCAGGCTCTAAAAGATAAAATAGAAGAATGTGAAAATTTTTCCCAAGAGAATGTTGCCTTGAAGCATGAGATGGAATCTATCATGATGAAAATGACCAAGGAGATTGAGAAGAGGAAGAAGAATGAAGAAAAGCTTGCACAATCTTTGAAAGAAAATTATGAACAATGCAGCCAACTTGATAATTAATTGGAGCAATCCAAGAATAATGAACAGGTGCTTGAAAAACAACTTGATGATCTTAGAGATGAACTTGCTAATGCAAATGAGTATAAGGATAACTTTAAAGAAAGCTCAAAAAATATTGATGAACTAATCAAAGGATAGAGGACTGATTGTGACAGATGAGGTCTTGGATATGAAGGAGAAAGCTCCAGATCTAGACCAAGGAGCTATGGACAAATAAATTTAGGACAAGGAAGATTTAGACAAGGAAATCAGATGAATGGAGCGAGAATAAATCCGGTAAAGAAACCTAATGCTCAAAGATTTAATGGCTATTGTTATGTTTGCAACAAATTTAGTCATATGGCCTCTTAGTTTAGGAGTAAGGTGAACACAAGTAGACCATCATTCTCAGGTCAATGTTTTAATTGCTATAAGTATGGTTATAAGTCAAGTGAATACAAAATTGTGATGAACAACTTTCATAGAGATGTCAGATGTCATGCATGCAATAGGCTTGGACATATAGCTTATCAATGTAGATCAAATCAAAGCTAGTGGAATAGTTGGCTTGGATAGAGAAGTTTCATGTACTACAACTGTAACAAATTATGTCACACTTCTAGATTTTGTTGGACTAGAAGAGGTCTGGTAAAACAAAACATGCAATAGGATGTTAAAGGAAAGGGAAAAGTCACTACTAAAGAGATCAAGAAGTAAATGCAGAAGAAATGGGTGAAGAAGAATCCCTTTATAGAAGGAAATGGATCCACACCAAATGCCACTTCTGGTAATACCTTAGGAAATCAATTTTAGGTCTCTTGCATAGGGGGAACTATCAAGAAAAGCTACTAAACCCCATAGAAGTTATTGGAACTGGAATTTGGATGAGTCCAGTAGGTAAATTAGTAATTTTTAGATGCTATGAAATGAATCAAAGGCATTAGTGAAGAATATTGGAGATCCACATAAGAATTTTCTATCTTGAAACATGAGAAATGGGAAATTGGTTGAGTTAAGGAAAGGGAATTTATTACAAAATAAAGGAGTTAGGTTTGTGAACAACAAAAGAATGGCTTCCACCCTCATTTTTAATATTGCATTCAAAGGAAAGAGGTTTGGAGAGCTCTGAAGTGATCATTTCCAAATTGAGAGAGACTCAAGCATAGAGGAGAATCTGTGATCAATTTTTGTTTCATCCCCGAAAGGTATTTATTAGAAAACCTATAAATTTGTGTGATTGCAATCATTCCTACTCCTCCAATAGTTGAAGTTAAGGATAGGCTACATCTAAAATTTAAATGGAATCTGTATAAGTATGTAGATATAGAGCCCTTAGGTGCATTTTCATTGGTGTCATATGGAGTCTTGCATATTGAGGATATTAGGGCTTATGTGCATGCAAATATTGATGATTTGGGAAGCTCTCAATTATTGGATTTGTATTCTCATCACATAGTTCAAGAAGATTTTACTTTGAAACCAGATTTTAAAACCCTAGAAGATAAGAAATTAGCACAATTTGAGAAATTCCCCATATTTGAAGAAGATGAATGGGCTCGATATATGTTGAGCCATGTACATGATGAATTCATGTGGTTGGATGTGCCATTCAAAATAAAAAAGAAGAAGCTATATGTGCAATCACAAGACTAAATTCCACTGATAGACTTCTAGTTTTGAAGTCTGTGAAGAATGATAAGGTTACTGGTGGGACTAGATCACAATGGGACATAAGGGAAATGACAATAGATGATATTGCCACAAGTGGATGTAAAATTTGCATCTATGGTTATAGGCTATAAGATTTATCACTCGACCTGGGAGAATTTTGTATCTGGCACAACCATCTATGTAGTATATGAGATGGCTAAATAGAATGTAGACTATGATTTATGTGAGTTGCTAAGAATTCAACTATTGGAGAATCTGAGAAAAATAAAAAAGGATAAGAAGAATGTATTCAAATTTGGTAACCTATTGATCTATCTATTTTTCTACATTTCGGGTGAGGTACCGGGAGTTGGTAAAGTTCAATGGCATAATGATATGTCGGTAGTTGTTCAAATATGGGATATATTATGTGGACGAGGTGATCGATAGACCCACAATACAATCCTGTGGGGATACTTTTAAAGTTTTCAAAATTTTATGTGTGCCAGAGAGAATTCATGCCACAATAGTTGAATAGTACAAAGACACTATATGCTTCATGATAGACATTAACTAGTGTCATATGGAAGTTGTTGATCCTAGAACTATTTGGATCATGCCTATGGGTTATGAAGTAGATGACAACATTCTGAGGATGTATGCAGAACACCTACTAAATTCACCATTGGATCAATAAGTAGAAAGGTTTGGTACTTATGCATAGAAAATTATGTAGGTACATCTTGATCTGAAAAAGCCCATGATAGCGAGAAGGGTAAGAAAAGAGACAAGTTCTTGTTTTCTATTCTTGGAGCAAGTTCCCAATTTTGATTCTTTTGAATCATCATTAGTTCTTCTTCCATAGCCTTGATCCAATATTCATATTTGCATGCTTCAATCACTATTTTAGGCTCAAATTTGGAAAGTAAACATAAGTTTACTTGTTCTTATGTCATGGAAACCTTTCTTCTTGTCAATACACCTTTTCTTTTGTCACCAATGATTTGATATTCAAAATAATTCTTTTGCACATACTTAGGAATCTTAGGGATCCTTTTTGAAGCTTATTCATCTTCAATTCGTACTTCATTTTCCTTACCTTTACACTTTTGTTCCTCACCGCAAGAGGACTCATCTAATTTATATCCACCTATCATCACTAAAATTTTTTGTAGATCTTCATCCACATTGATACTTATACTTTCAACTATCCTTCTTAGTCTCTTGCTATAGCATCAGTAAGCTTTTATTTTTGTAGAATATCCAAGGAAGATACCTTCATCAAATATTGCATCAAACTTTCCTAAGCTCTCATCATCTCTCCTGATATACATTCCATTCCAAATACTCCAAGATATTTTAAATTAGAGGTTCTTCCATACCATAACTCATAGGGAGTCTTTGAACTATTTGCTTTTTCTTGTGTACTCTATTAAGTATGTAGACTACAACATCAATTGCTTCTCTCTAGTAGACTTCCAGTAGGTTTACTTCTTTCATCAAAGTTTTTTCTTCTTTCCTGAATAATCATATTCTTCCTTTCAACCACTCCATTCTACTAAGGAGTCCTAGGGCCTAACAAATGCCTCTTTATTCATTGATCTTCACAAAAAGTGTTAAACTCATTGGAGGTGAGCTCTCCACCTTTATCAGATCTCAAACATTTGATCTCCATATCTATTTCATTCTCAACCATATATTTGAATGCCTTAAAATTATCTAGAGTTTTTTATCTTTCTTTGAGAAAATTAACCCATCATTATAGAATTATCATCAATTAGTAGCATGAAATACCTGTCATCTGGAGAACTTCATGTTCTTGTAGGTCCACAAAGGTTTGTATTCACCAAATCCAAAGGACCAATAGAAGATATTTCATTGACTTTGAAACTCCTTCTAGCTTACTTTCCAATCTGACATTCCTTGCAAACAACATTGATAGACTTTGTAATCCCTAGTAGATCTCTCACAACTTGAATCGAACTTATCCTTACTAGGATATCAAAATTGATATGACACATTCTTCTATTCTACAACCAACTTTCATTGATCTGAGTCATAAAATACTTACCATTAGAACCTTTAAGATGATTGTCGGCCTTCTACAATGATTTCATAACTGAGCTTCTACGACCATGATTTAGAGACTAGACATCTAACCTAAAAATCTATTCAATCATTATGGAGGTGAATTTAACTTTTCAACCCAAGGACATAGAATTGAAATGGGTCAGCACTGTATGTGCATTAGGAAGTCTTAAGTAGCCATCTCTAATCTACAACTAAGAAACACATGATACTATTCAAAAGTAAATTGCAGAAAGGAAATAAAGCAAATGTTGAACCATCAACTAATGAACTATGCTGAACGGAAATGCATAACAGGAATAAAATATCTGAGCAACAAACAGGAACTACTCTATCCACTTTGGCTGTAGGAACAAACATAGAATGGACTTCTAGTGGCTATAGGAACAATCGATGCCAAATTTCAAACTAAGTACAAAATAAGAAATAATAACTAACCTAGTTACTTTAAAGAAAGGATTACTCACCAAGTGGGCCCCCTTGGATGAGTATCCACTAAAACTAATACAAGCTCAAATACTCAAATTTAGACTATCATCTGATTCATTGAAAATAATGTAAACAGAGTAACAAAATGGCTATATTGAAAAGTAGAGAATGCTCAATACATCATGAATGTCATTTGTCAACAACAATCAAGAACTAAGAACTTAGAACCTAGAAATTCCAAGAAGAAGATTCAAATCCAAATTTATTCTACCAACTAAACATGGCAGTCAACTCCCGCTAATTGAGAGGATGCCATTTAGGGAAAGCAAGGAAAAGAGTGGTAGAGCAGTTATGTTTGTAGGGAATCTAGTCAGACATGCATGCCCAAACATGGACTCAATGTTGTAGTAATGCCCGTGATTGCTCAAGGCCATAAATACAAGGTGGTTACAATTGACTTCCATGGGCAATCTACTACCGTCGTCCTTCAGCTGACTCCTTTGAATGATCCCCCTACATGATCATCTATCGATTTCCTTTCCCAACTTAGCATCCACCAATTATGTCATGCATGGTAATGTTAGTACACATAATAATTGCACATCTAGAATCACCTTAAAGAACATTCATCAACCAAACACAAAATTAATATAGATAATCTGCATAATATGTTAATTTCATTAAAACTTCACAAGGATAGGATAAACCCAATGTCAATAGTTTGAGGGAAACATTATAAAAAATACTAACATTTGATGACTAAAGTTCATGACAATGCCAACAAATGGACTGTAAATTCTACCCAAAATTTAACCAAAAACTAGGCTCATCATTCCCCAAGCCTAATGTCTTGCTGGTCATCCATCAATGGAAGGGTTATTCTTTTGTTTGGTTAAGGCTCTGAAGTTTGCAATTGCAAGTTGGCCAACATCTGTTGCTATAATACGTGAGTCTAGATCCCAATAAAATCCTCCTAACCTGTCAAATCTATTCCACCTTTTCCTTTTTACATCAACATCATACTGGTAGAATCTATAGTTTGGTACAGGACACATAAGAATGGGTGGATGGAAGGCTAGGGGAAGCCAAAATCTCCCCTCTTCTCTACCAAGTTAGATATTCCTATCAATTTTTTTCAATGTTGCAACATAGTTGTGAATAGAATGGGGATTAGCTTGTTTTAGCTTATCTATTAAACTATTCCATCGTTGAGCTAGATATCTTCTTACAAGCTCCTCTTTTTCTATTATTTTAACCTCATATTCAGTATAGATAAGTTCAATCCAAGGAATGATTTTGTTAACATAGCTTGGTCTGAGGAGCATCTTGAGCCATTCTCTGTGAATATCCCTTGGGTTGCTCAACTCAACCCTAATGGCTAAGGGGATATTGGGTTCTATTCTACTATAAGAATTGTTTTGTTCACCCCAATTAATTTCATTTTGTGCCTAGGAAATAAATGCTCTTAGCTAAATATCCCCAACATATAGCAATGGGTTCCAATCATGATCCTATGTGACAACATAATTGTGTAAATAAAATTCACATAATAGATTTTTCATCTCACGGGAAGCAATTCTATAGGCATTAAAGAATTCAATAGGAGTTTTAATGGAGGATTTAAATATAAAACAATTTTTGACAACTTGAAAGAGAAATATTTCTCTTTCAAGTGCATGGCATAAACCCTTGGAGGAGCTCTGCATTCAAGAATTTGTGGCACTAGGATCACAATGTCATCTACTTTCTTCTTCAAAGTGGAAATCTCCTCATTTTTCTCCTCAATAATCTCATCCCTCTCTTGGATTTCCTTTTTTAGTTTCTTCTTTTCATGTCTCCATTCTCCCTCCCTCCTTTCTATTTCTTTCCATAAATTTAAAATTGCTGCATGAATATTAAAATAAGGAGGGTTATGGATTCCTACCAATGTTTTTGTTGATGGCTACTCCCCTTATAACACTATTTGCATGACCTTGGGTTGCCTAGTTGTATGTGGCTATGGCTATAGGGTTACTATTTCTTCACCCCCTTCTTGTTGTAGGACCTCTTGTTTCTATTCTTGGTTTTTCTCTGGCTCTTTTTGTGCTTCCCATGTGGCTACAGGAACTCCTGCTCATCCTCAAATAACTTTGCGATATTGGAAAGGTCTGCCAACATCGCTTTTGATGCTTCCTCAAAGATATCCTCTTCTTTTTCTTCAATATTATCTTGTTCCATTGGAGATTTAATGTTCCCATGTGATGTCTCATCACACCCAGGGCTTTCCTAAGAAGGTATACAAAAAGCTATCCTAGCTAGTTTTGACTTTCTAGAGGTGCACACACATTTTCCCTTGGCTGCAAGATGAATAGGGTCAGCCTTTCTCTTCCTAGAACTTATCACCTCTTTTTCTATAGGATGGGTTTAGCCTTTTTATTTTTCTTTTCTTGTTTCAACCTCTTTCTCCTGTGACCTAGTTCTTATTAAGGTTTGTAGGGGGACATCATCATCAGAATCAGATAAAGAGCTTGCTTTTTCTGAATGTTCTATTTTAGAGGAACTAATGTTTATGGCTTCTTCTACTGTTGAAGGAGGATTCATACTAGAACTAGCCCCAAAATTTGAATCACCATGGGTGGCTTTGACTATGCCTAATCTTCTGCTAGACTTATGAGATTGAGGTATAGCCCTAGGTGGAAAATGCTTAACATTGACAAACTCTTCTTGACTGTAATTTTGATTAACTTGAACAAATTCCTCCCGAGTCATTCCAGATACATTATGAAAAGATTTCTTAACTAGAAATTTTATCAAGCAATAGTGGGAGACAAAGTTGTCCCTACCTTTTTTTGTTTCGGTTATCATGATGGAGAGAAGAATGTATAAGACATTGGGCATGTTCATCCTCCTTTCGTGCCTCATGTGGCTCAAGAGCTTTAAATGTACTAAATGCAACTTTGATAATCATCTCTCATAGGTGATATACCTTATAATGTGGATAGTTTCCTGCTTCCATGGTTTAGACAAAGACATTCTTTACGTGCCCTTCATGTCAATGCTAATTGGTGGGTCGCAATGTGCTATAAATTATGTTCTAGCAAACCTGGTGTCCCTAGAGACAGGGTAATGTTCACCATCAGCAAGTAACCATAAAATTTATGCAATTCTCTCCTTGGTCACCATCACTTCTAACCCTTTTATTGTGGCCTTGCCCTCAAATAATTTTTGAGTGAATTTGAGTGCAACTCCCTTCTAAAATCCATCCAACTTCATGAAATAATGAAACCATCCGTAGTGTGAAATTCTGCTAGGCATTGTGTATCTTGTAGCAAAGCATCATGAAATAAGGGCTCATTCTGAATTAAGCCACCTCCCATTGTCTGAAATCACTATCACTCAACAAAATTTCCTTCCTCTGCAATTTTTTTCTGAAAGCCACCACCTTTCTACTAAATTTTCACTGCCAATGTCAACTGAATTTCCTTATTTGTCTTTGCTTTTTACCATTTATTGCTTATATGACAAGGCAATTAAGGTGAGAAAAGGGGTGATAAATGAGAGTGATAATGGAAATAATTGGAGGCTCAATTAACATCACTTCACACATGCGAGCCATATTTTCAAATCAACTTGTTTAAATTTCCTAACGTAGCCAAATTATGATTTGACACACGAGTAGTTTATTTGCATTTTTTATTTCCCCCCAGCCTAAGTTTGGACATGTGTCAACACATGTGGGAAGGGAGTAGTGACTTGACAAGAAATAATGACATATTATGCAATCACCTATAATAATGTTCGATGATTAAATAAATGCACTTAAAAGGTAATTAAGAGATGAGAATTACTATGTACATACCTGAGCATGCAAAGGATGTGCTGTAAAGATCATGGAGAGAAATTACCACTTTTCCTTTTTAGAAATAATTGAGCAACTAATGAAAGTGAAGCGAAGTGAAGTGAGGTGAAATGAAACAATGGAAGAGAGAGAAAGGTGGCATGAATGGATGGATGGGTGAAGAAATGTATTTCCACTAAAGTGGAAATATTTATTATGAAAAATGTGTACCTTAATTTAGCTTAAACGTGGGATACTAGGTCCACCAATTTTGGCTGCAGGAAGCTCATGTATTGAATGTTGGGTGAATTGTTGTAGGAGCTCTTCCTTGGAGGTTGGATCAAGTAACTTGAATCTGTTAAGGTCAATGGTGGTTAGTTGAACAACTCGATTAGGAAAGACCTCTGAAATGCCATACAATCCTAGCCACCTCGTCCACAACTTTCCTACATTGTCCCGATACTTTGAGTCATATAATAATTCCTAGTCACCTACCTTAAACTTGTTCTCCCTATCATGCCATCTCATCCTCTAATTTTGCACTACTTCAGTGTGGTGCAAGGCTACCCTTCTCATCTCATCCAAAGCATTTGGTTGTATGACCAAAATAGGAGCATGGTTCAAGGTTGCTTTTAAATTAGAAAATTCTTTGTAACAGCCTTTTGTACATTGGAATTCAACATATTTTGTTAGGAGAGCATACAATGGCAAGGGGAAATGTTCTTTCTTAGTGGCAACATTAAGTTTTTTGTAATCAACACAAACTTGCCACTTCCCTCCCTTCTTTGGCATGATCACTAATAAATACATCCACTGGTTGTCTAAAATAAGGTAGATAAATCTAGCAGCTATCAATTTCTACAACTTTGTTTTAATAATTTCTCTCAATGTAGGCTTGATTCTTTGTTGAGGCTGCCTTACTGGTTGAAAATTTTCTATGATGTAGATCCAATGAGTGTAGAACTTAGGATCCAGTGCCTTCATATCATGATAGTCCCATGCAAATGCATGCTAATGAGACTTCAGTAAGTCTACCAATTGCAATTTATGTTCTTCATTTAACTTGTTATTAGTATTCAAACATCCTCCTTCAAACACCTATATTTGAATAATCAATTTTGTCATGGTTGTTTCATTAATATATGGTACCTTGAGTCCATATGACAACATGGTATGGAATATGCCTATTTCTATAGGAAGTTTCTCTATAGATAGAGTGGCTATAGGAAGAGTGGTTGTAGGAAGATCAGGTAGAAGTGTTTAGATAGAAGTAGAAGATGATGCTTGTCCCACTTCATAATAGTTCTGGATTATACTAGGTAACACTTCATCTTCATCTTGAAATTGCAAGAAAGGACTTTTACCTAGCATCATGAGCTACGCCACTGAGTTAACCTTCCTAACTTCCTCATCAACATGTGACCATAGAGAGAAAATCACGAGGCTTGCTGGATGCTCCCAAGAGTCTAGAAGGTCTTCTACTATATTTTCAGGGTTCATAGTAGAACTATTAACAAGTTGCAGGACAGTAGAAGTAGGCCTCATGCTTACAAAATTTAGCTGCCACAAGATTTCCTTACTCATCGTATTATTTACTGTCCCTAAATCACTCAGGGAACTCTTTACTTGAATCACATAGATAACAACTACTACTACAAGATTATCTAGATCATTGCACTTGGGAATGGTCAGTTTTCCAAGCATGATGTTAGAGAGTTGTCTTATCACATTGACTATAGTCAAGTCCTTCTTTTTGCATGGCTTCTTGAGGCATGCTTCCTTGATCACCTTGCCATGTATAGGAACATATTTTATGTCTTGAGATAGGCATATCTAAACACATGTATGCTTTATCTGATCCATGATGTCAAAATTTGTATCTTCCTTGTCTTCCTTATTCTTGGCAACTTCCAATTCCTGAGGAAATGGTGGCTCTTTTGTTGTCTTCCTAGCTAAAACTAGTTCAAGATGTTTAGGTACTATTGGTTCAATAGGACCATTCATAGGTTCTTATTCCTCTTCCACAAGTAGCTCAATGATCATGGGTGTGGAAGGAGTTGATATAGTAGCTCTTGAACACAAGTGAATATCACTTACACTCACAACATATGCAGGGAATTGATTTGAATCAACAAAGTTTATTGGCTGCTACTGTGGTGTGTTATTTGGGTAGGGTGTGGGTTGAGCTGGTAGTTGAGTAGGTTTGTGTGCATTGTAGCTTGAATTAGTAGGTGGAGGCATTATGGCAGGCTGTTGGGATTGAGAAGATGGATGTATGCATCTGACTACCCGGTTTGGTCCAGAAAAAGATAGTGGACCTAGTAACATACCTTGTCTTGGAACCCAGGGCTTCCTCTATGCAACAAAGTGGACTTGATCTTTCTCATTTCAAGTGAAATCTTTCTATCAATGTTAGCTACCATCTTGCATCTGTAGTCCTTCTTTTGTCTATAATGAGGGAAGTATTCTTCCAACGTTGCCTCTGCCTTCTCATGTTTGTCTTTGGCCTAAAGTATACCTAGCTGAGTAGCTAGATTGTTTGTAGCATCTTGCTTCAAGTATGTCAACAAATCAATAATCTCCATCCTTGGAATTCCAATGGTAGGTGACTTACCCATAGAAGATTGGTAAGTTCTCTCTTCTTTTGAAGCTGCTCTAGAATAGTCTTGACATATTTTCTTGATATCTTCCCAAGATATTTGAGTTATTTCTCCTCCTATCATTAGGTCCAAAGCATCAGTGTAACTCTCATTGATTCCTTTCAAGAAAAGAAACTTCTGAGATTCTTCGTTGGGCGTATGGCGTGGAGATTTCTTCATGTAGGACAAAAACCTTGGAGTGTAATCTTCCAAGCTCTCATCGTCCTTCTATTGTATCCTAAAGAAATCACCTCATTTTGTATCACTACCCCTACAATATTCCTTGTATTTTCCCAGAAACTTTGTCTTCATGTCCTCCCAAGTTTCCATGGTATCTCTGCCTAGAATAATAAACCATCCTAGTGTAGCTTCTTTTAAAGTGGTAGGAAATAGCTCTATCCTAGGAGCATCAGTGGTGTAGTCATAATCCTGGCAGAGTAGGTCATATTCAAACAAGAAGGTATCACCCAAGTCTTCTTGATGGATTCCCAAGGCAAAGGTCTATCAATCTAGTTTTGATCTTCAGTGGAAGCTTCATAACTAGTCAGATCAGGATATGCATCCACAAAAAGGGAAATGGTTCTTCTTCTTCTTCTTTGTTTCTGGGAAAAATTGGAATCCCAACTAGTTGCGGTATCAACTCAGCATCAGCTAGCTCACACAAAGAATGATAAAAATAATATTAGATCATTACTATCTAAGCAAGGGGTATTTTAAGAACAACCAAGAGAAATGCTATAATAGAGAAACTATCAATGACTCCAAAGAACCTCCTCCATCCCAAAAAACGGTGCCAAAAGTGTTAGCCTCCTACAATGATTTCATAGCTAAGCATCTATGGCCATGATTCAGATATTGGACATCTAAGATGAATAGCTATCTGATCATCATGGAGGTGCATTTAAATTTTCAACCTAGGGACGTGGACTTGAAATGGGTCAGCACAATATTTGCACTAGGAATTCTTAAATAGCCATCTCTAATCTACAACTAAGAAACACATAGTATTGAAAGTAAATTACAGAAAGTAAATAAAGAAAATGTTGAACCATCAACTAATCAACAATGTTGAACAAAAATACATATCAGGAATAAAAGATCTGAGCAACAAATAGGAACTTGTCTATCTGCTTTGGCTATAGGAACAAACACATAATGGACTTCTAGTGGCTGCAGGAATAGTAGATGCTAGATTTCAAACTAAGTACAAAACATGAAATAATAACTAAGCAAATTACTCTAAGGAAAAGATTACTCACCAAGTGGTCCCCCTTGGATGACTATCCACTAAAAAAAATACAAAATCAAATACTCAAATTCAGACTATCATCTCATTTATTGAAAATCATGTAAATATAGTAACAACATGGTTGTATTGAAAAGTAGAGAATGCTCAATACATCAGCAATGTCATTTTCCAACAACAATCAAGAACTAAGAACTTAGAAACTAGAACTTCCAAGAAGAAGATTCAAATCCAGATTTATTCTACCAGCTAAACAGGGTGTTTAGCTCCCACTAATTGAGAGGATTCCATTTAGGGAAAGCAAGGAAAAGAGTGGCATAGTGGTTATGTCTGCAAGTAATCCAGTTAGACATGCATGCCCAAACGTGGACTCAACATTGTAGTGATGCCTGCGATTGCTCAATGCCATAAATACAAGGTGGTTACATTTGAATTTCATGGGGAAAGTGTTGCCTCTATCCTTCAGCTGACTCCTTTTTTATGATTCCCCTTGTTGTGTCGTTAGCACACATGCCACGTTTAGAATGGGGACCCTCTTTTCTTTCACCTTGTTGAGTCATTTTGGTGACCTAGATGGTCAACATACCTATGAACTCTCATCTTAAGGTGACCATGTTTCATCCCCTCCATCTTAGTTAAGTCCTGGTGCCTTCTAAATCTTGCTTAACAATTTTCTTCTACCAATGGCCTTGGGGCCTGATAGGCCTACCTTGTCAGGTTTCCCTTACTAGATTTCCTCTAGGTGTTTTCCATTCCGAGAGGCAAAAGGCTCTTGCCTTCCCAAACCCTGAGACCTGACACCTTATTTTCCACCTATCTAAATTTGCAATGTTTTGGACTGCTTTCGTCTGCACCAAGTCCGGTCCACCAGACTTCCATCCTCAGAACTCCATTCCATCTTTGTCATTTCTGACAACCAACTTGCAGCGTCTTTCTTCCCTCTGGACCCTAGGTTTCCTTTCACTGACGATTTGAAAATGAAGTTTAAGCATTCATCTGACCATGTCTTTTTGTCTCTCAGACCCCAAACCTCTCGCCGCCATCCGGGATTTGAATCCACCAACCCTCCTGTCATCTGTACGGGCATTAAATGATGGTAGTAAATGCATGTTTAGGTATATATACCTAGTTTGACCTATAATTTTCATTTGTTAGGTTTTCTAGAGGAGTTCAGAGTGTTTTCCAAGGAGATCAGCACATCTGTCGCTCGCCACCCTCATGTATGTGATCATCATTTGGCCATCCTTAGTTGATTTTGAATCTTCCCTCATCGAACTTCCAAGGTAGGTTCACCATCTGTTCCTCAAAGTTTTTTTTATGATTTTATGCTTAAAATGATGAATAAACATGGGCTAAAATGCATTAATTGGTAAAACATGACAAAACCTACAAAACCCATGTCTTCAAATTCCTAAAAAAATCCAAAATCATCTCCTAAGATCAAATTAGAACTAGACCTCACCGTTTCCATTCTTCGTGTAGGGAATTCGCACCCTTCAGGCCATCTCCAGCTTGCCGCCATCCAAACCTTACACAAACCACTTGACCCATCAGCGAGGAGAACCCGCCTCCTAGGCTCGAGACTCCAGGCCTCCCTCATCCGATCACTATTGAATTGAACAAAATTAAACACTTGAGATCCAGCCTCCATCTTAGCTTCCCAGGCCCGCTCCCATAGGACTCTATCTCTGGGACACTGCATCACCTCAACCTTTCCCAAATAGTGAGGAGAGTATGCCTTTCCATCCTCCAGGTCCTAGTCTATAGGGTTCTATCTATGGGTTGTTGTGGAGTCTTCGTTGTTCAAAATGGCCGTGTGGTAATGTCTCCCCGCGTGCCAAATCCTAACCCTCTGGTTGCTGTGGTGACTTTGTAGAAGTTGATCTCTAGTGTCCTCACCTTCACTGGGCTCCACCCACCGGGGTTCCATCCCATCTCATCCAAAAGGGAAAAATAGGCCCATCTTCTTGACTTTTGGGTTTCATCACCTCATTTTCTAAGAAACTTAACAAAGAAAAACTCAGTAGCCAAGCTTGATGTTGGGTCCGGTCCACTGGGCCACTCCCACTGGGTTTCCGTGGCATGACACCATTCTAAATGGTGAAACCCTGACAACTTCCCACCCATTCAAGCCCAAACACCTCAAACTAGAATGTGAACATCGACTGTCTTTTGAGCTCCCAGGTCTTAGACCCCATAGTTCTGACCCCAAAACTCTGTTTCTTCCTAGTCATTTCAAACAACAAAGTCGTGATAGCTTTTCGGCCCTGAACCTCTATGAGCTCCAAAATTGATCAAAATAACCTCAAATTTGAAAACCAATCTCGACCCACGTGCTCAAATTTGATCCTCTTCGACATGAGCCTTTCAAACAATCAAAATATGAAGATGAGAGAAATCACCTAAATTTCCCTACACTGTTCGCCCTTCAAAATAACATTCCTACTAGGGAAATCCAGTCCCCTGGGCCCTATTTGAGAAAAATCCCTCCAGAAAAGGTCTAACGACACCTTGAAGTAAAAGTTTTATTTCATGAATGATGACTTATCTAATTGGATTTCATCGATGGGATTTCAACTAATGTTAATACTTTCATAATTGGTTGTACTTAGTATGTCTATGATTGCAGGATATATGGAATCAGGTGTCGGACCCTCGGGGGAAGCCATAGATAAGGACAAAAGAAAGAAAGCTTGGAAGAATCCACATGGAAAAGAGGAAAAGACCAAATGAAGTACCAGTTCGAGGGTCAGCCTCTACATTCAAAAATCATCACTGAATAGAAGGAAATCATAGACACCAATATTGGCCATGTCGATATTGATGAATTTAAGGAAAGGATCAGGGTTCACCCGAAGACTGACAATGTGATATTAATCAGACAAAGTGGGATTGCAAAAGCTATAGGCTTCCCTCCATCCCTCATAGCCCCTGAATAAGCTGCCCTCATACCCTAATGATTGGATTATACTATTAGAGCTCTCCCGATAGTAGCAGCATGTGCATTCACTCCTCAGTAGTAGACATTTGGCAAGGATCCCTTATCCCTTCGCCTTTGGTCAAGGAATGTACAAATTACAACCTTCCTAGTGTGTTGAGAATTCCGAGAAGGAATTGGTGGAGTACCATTTCCGCCTACATACTGCTCACCCACCGGTGGACCCATATGGGCATGTGAGAAAGGCACTAGGACTAGGATATGCCCATCTACATCATGTTGAAGATTTCTGGGTAGATTGTCAGAATGACAAGAAGGTGTGTGCAAGGCATTACATTCAATATAATACACCTCGAGGAGTTTATTGCTATGGTGGTGCATATAATACAACAGGATAAAGTCTCAAAGGACGAGCTTAAAGCACAAGTAGCTGGCTTGATAGCTTACATCCGACAATGTTCTTTAGTTGAAGACATACCTACTACATCCACAGCTCCACCCCAACTATTGTCTAAGGAACAACTTTACAAGATGGAGAAGAGAAAGAACTTGGAAAAAACTACATAAAGCTGGTTCCGATAGGTCCTATACATCGAAAATATGGGTATCAGTCAGGCTATTCAAATAGCCAACAAGTTCCTAGATTTACAACAATCTCTGGAAGGTACAAAGAAACTTTGCACCAACTTCCCTGTGATGTATAGGTCTAACTATCCTTAGATAAAGGCTAGCCTCTGGCTAAGAAAAGCAACATGGGAAAACAAGGTCACACTCAAAAGGGATGATCATTGGCTAGTGGATGTATGGAAGCGGGACTTTGATAACAAGAAAGAAAGGTTGGAGTAGGTAATTGATAAAGTGGATCCAAATATTGAATGGGTCAAAGAAATTAGGGTAGATTATGCTCGATATTTGAGGCTAATGATGGGATATGACATGCCCACGATGCAAATTGATCCACAGAAAATAAAGCCTCATTTTTAGAAAAAGATAGAGGATGAGATGCAAGATGAAATAACCACAATTTTCATGAGTTTTACCACCCACACCTTCACCTAGTCAGAGTTGCTCAGAGATCACACTGCCAAATATGATGAAGATTGGAAAAGGCTTGAGGACAACTTGAAGGAATGGAGTTATCAAGTGTTGCAGTCCAAGATCATGGAAGTTGACTAACTCCAACCAGTAATCTTGAAGTTTATGGCCTATGCTGCTTTGAAGAAGCAGGAAGGTAGCCCTATTGTCAGTCAAGAATTTCTAAAGGAATAGCTACAACAAAAAGAGCAATCAAAAAAAGACAAAATGCTATAGTCCTATCACTAGAAGATGTAACACCCCTCCATTTTGCTCTTTGATCGAACAGTGTCCTTCTATGATATGTTTTATTTCCGTTGCATTGTGACTATGGAACTTAGTTATTTTAACCACTATCTGTTAAGTGATGTAAACATTATGTTTTGATGTGATGGTACTTTATTCAGATGTTATTATTATTTCATGTTATGGATTAAATTAGCATGTATGTGAATTAGCGATGCTTTATGCTTTGATTTAAATCATGGATTTTAGATGGTTCAGTTAGTTATACTATATTGGTGAAGGGGAAGGGATCACATCACTCGCATGCGAGCGCCTTGTGATTCCGTGATTTTCTTTTTCACGGTGTGTTTTAATATATTATACGCATGTTTCGACACTCGCATTGTGTGTAGGATGCAGGTACAGGATATCAACTCCACCTGGTTTCTTAGGTTTGAGCATGTCCATTGACCAACGGTATTGATTGGTAGATAGTAACTAGGGTTTCTGTGTCAAACCATCACCCTAGTCATAGTGTGTCTTCGGGTTTGTAGTGGGGTTCAGTTATTTTATGTTGTTAGTTTCCTCCTTGGCCTTGTATTTAAAATTGCAAGTTAAAAGTGATTAAATGGATTTTGGAATTTATAAATGATGATTGTTTTGTCTTATTGAGATGTTGGAAAATTAGTGATTAATTAATTAATTTAATTTAATTAATAAAATAATCTAAATTTGAATTAGATTTATTTTATTGACTAATTAAATTAATAGGGATAAATTAAATCAATTTTACCATGTTGGCATCATTAGATATTTGGATTAAATCATAAATTAGAAATATGTCTTATATTTAATTTCTTAGAAATAAAGTTGAAAAAGAATTGAGAATGGCATTATGAATTGTTGAATTCAATTTGGTTAAAAGAAAATTTAAATTGTTATTTGGGTTGCAAATGTAATTTTATTTAAAAGAATATTGTTGCAAAATGCATTTGGAAAATGAAATTGTTTTATTAAATTTCAAAAATAAAAATATCTAAATTAGCAATAAATGTTGGTGGGTGGATTCAAAGTTAGGGGTTTGACAAATTTGGAGAGGATTGCATAAGGTAATGGTGGTTTTATTCTTTGAATTTTAATTTGGAAAATTTGGAGAGCAAATTTGCATGAAAATTCTTGAAGAATTTGAAAAGAAAAGATTGAAGATTGGGGAAGCTTGGAAAAAGAAGAGGGCAAACTTCCATTGAAGGATCTTAAAGTTGGAGAAAAACACAAGGTTCTTTCCTTATTTATGCACTTTATTTTGGAAAATTTTGTTTTGAAATTGTTTAAACTATCTATGGAATTCAAAATTTGATTTAGGGAAAAAAAACCCATCAAGAATCTCCATTCAAAACCTGAAACAAAACAAAAATCATCTTGTCAATAAAATTTAGAAAATAAAACAAATCTATGTATTAACAATTTTCTGTTGTTTGATCTTCTTCAATCTTTCTGTGAATTGAAATTTAATATAATATATATATATATATATGTATATTTGGTTTAAATATACATATATATACACATAATATATATATATGTGTTAAAAAAGAAAATTGTTTAAATTTTATTTTCTTGTTATAGAAAAAGAAGACCCCTGTTTTTTTTTTGTTCTAGGTTGCGGCCATAACAGGGGCATTTTTATTTTTTTTAGGTTACAAATTTTATGTGTGGGGAAGGCTAGCAGCCACAGCTGCCACAACCGTCCCCATTGGGAGGACGCTGCTGTGGCAGCGCCCCCCACACACAGTGGGGGAGGCGCTGCCCCTGCCGCGGCCCCATGGGGGAGGCTAGGCCAGCCGTGGGCTACGTCCCACCTCCCACGCAGGGTTTTCCTGCTTAAAATGCAACTTTGGCGTTTTTGTTTTTTTATATTATATTATATATAATATAATATAATATGTATTTTTTTTATTATTTTATTATTTAGTTATTATTTAAAATATAATATAATATTTATATTATATTTTATTTTAAATATGGGGATTATTAATTATTATTTTAAATATATGTTTAAATATCATTTATATATTTAAGTATTAGATATATGGTTATATATACATTAAGTATATATAATTAGGTATATATATTTAATATATAAATATATTTAAATATGATTATTAAAATGATATTTTAAAAGAATTAATGGGGAAATTGTTTTCTGTAAAAGAGGAGTTTTTTTTTTTTTAGACTGCAGGAATCGGGTAGCACGACCCCATATAAACTGCAATGCACCTGGTAAACTTTTTAACGTGACCGGCGGTGCTGGTGCGACACGCCTTCTAGTACCACAGGGGTGGGGGAGACTAGACCTCGTGACCAATCTCCTGCAACAGGAAAGATTTAGCTAACCGAGCTAGGGCCCCAACCCTTCTGTAAAAGAGGAGTTATTGTGGAATGAGTTTATTATTTTTGTATTTATTTGATTTTATTTAAATGGTGGATTTAAATCATTAAGTAAAATGGAGGAAAGGAAATAACCTGATAGTTTTAAATTCTTGTATGCGGTCAATGAATTTTTTTTTGCTTTTGAGTATGTAAAATTAAATGTAATTACTTTACTTGATTCATGCACTATGCCATTATTTGGTTTGGATTTAGGAAATCCTAATGTAGGGGAATAAATTGTCAGATTGTCGTTCATTGCATCGTCTCTTTTATTCTCATTGTTGTGTTATCAAGACTTTAGGTTAGTAAGTCTTCCAAGGTTCTGTTCGTGTTGGGTTATTTTGGCATTGGTCAAACTGGTGTCTAGTTTTGGGTGGTGCATGTGGGGGTAGTTGCGTTATCACATGTTATCATAGCAAGATGTGTGATATGTTTTGGTTACCCGTGTACTATGAACAGGGTGTGTGACCTTATGTGTTAAGGTCTAAACTGGTTATCAGTTTGTGCATGGTGTTTACCCTTAGTTTGGGGAATTTGTATCCCCGTGTTGTCAGTAGGAGAGTGGCCCTTTGTGGGGGTCTGATGCCCAAAGAGGTGTCAGGGTAACTCACTTAGGGTTTAATCAAGTGATAATCTAAAAGAATTAATGGGGAACCACACACTAATAAAGTTAAGGAATGCCTCTCTCATGGAACATGCATTGTTAAGACTCGAGATGAGATGAGACGCATAGTTTTGCATGAGGGTCCGACGCCGGTAGAGGCAAGCCAGGGTAACCCATGATGGGGGTTCGGTAGCCTAGGAAAGTTGAGCTAGGGTAACTCATGGAAATTTATGTATGACACTCTTCCTACATCAATAGTTAGTCAGTTATTGTGTGTTGTACAATGGTGTACTTGTCCTATGTAACCTGGAAGCAATGTCTTTTCTTGTGGGTTTCTCGTACTGTGGTAAGTGTTGTTATTTGGTATTTGAGTTAGTTCAATTGTGTTAGCTTTTGTCTAGAGGTAGTTGGTCTTGACTGGAAATCCTTGTTACTATCTCCTAGCATGGGGGGTGAGCCTTTGGGTTTCACTTGGTTGGGTGGAACATGCACCTTACACCGTTGGCTTTGTTTGTGATCGTGTGGATGAGACTTTCATGTTGGGGAGCTCGTTGGATCCAGTTGCTCCTCTAGTTCCTTTCATTTATGTTATTCTTGTATTTCATTACCCCTCAATTGTATCGAGGTGGAAATTGTAATATTTTATCATGTTATTTGATCTACCTCATTCAGGGAATGAGTGTTGTAATTATAATGTAAATAATCGTTATTGGATATCATGTTGTATCTTTTAGTCTTTGATGTAATTATCTTGTATGGAATGTATGTACTTTAATTCCTTAATTGAATGTTGCTATGTTTTCGTTCCTTGGTTGTTTTATTCGGATTTAAGTAATCTTTGTCTCGTAGCCTTAGGGGATGTTTGCAAAGTATAGTGAACTTGTATGTTATTGTTCTTTTACAAAAAAAATTGTTGCATTTGGTTAGTGAATTGCAACTTCCCCTAGGGTTGCATGGCAGGGCATTACACATGGTATCAGAGCCCAGGTTTAAACAATAGGTACTCTGGGATTATGGTGGACCCATTATGCTTGTAGTGTGTAGGTTTTGAGTGGAGTGTCTTGCCTAATACCTTGAGGTGTCAATGCAGGAGTATGCCTCCTAGACGCGGAAGAGGTGGAGGGCGTAGATGTGGTCATTTAGGCGATTGTGTTGGGGAACAACAGGACTTACCTCCGCATGTTCCACGTGAGCCTGATCATGAGGAGCAACATGATTCTCAGAACATTCAGGGAGAGGATAATCAGAATCCAGATCCACGAGGGATCGAGGATGCTCAGTTGCGTCAGTTGTTAGAGGAGACCCTTGCCCATCTTGGGCCTAGGCAAGAGGTTGAGCTAGTTGTGGTTAGAGAGAGAGGAGTGCTAGATCAGTCTGATTCAGAGGTAGCAGCCCATATGAGGGACTTGCTTAGAGCACAACCACCCATATTTGACGGATCATGCAGTGGTTTGGAGGTAGAGACATGGCTCATTGACTTGACTAGGTGTTTTGCTGTGCACCCATATAGTAGCAACACTCGAGCTAGGTGCGCTATCATGCACTTGAGGGGATTTGCCTCCACTTGGTGGAGATTGGAGGAGCAGAAGCTCCACATGGACATTGGTATGGTATCTTGGGAGTTTTTTCTGGAGAGGTTCCGAGCTAGATTTCTTTTAGAGCATTGGAGGCAGCGTCAAGGAGATGAGTTCCATGCCTTGCGACAGATGGATATGATAGTAGATCATTATGAGTGTCATTTTTACGAGCTCAAGCAGTATGCCGGTATAGGTGATGATGAGGGTATGCTTGTGCAACATTTTGTTAGGGGCTTGAATGCCTAGATTAGTGGTGGAGTTCAGATATTTGAGCCGAAGACCATGGAGGTAGCTGTGGATAAGGCTCAAATTATGGAGGAAAATTTAGCTTTGGCTTTCGGTAGTCAGTCGGGAGTTCATTTTGGTAGTGCACCTTCCTTTGGTGTTGGATCTCATGGTGGTCAGTCTCAGGTTGCAGGAATTCCCAAGGGGAATCAGGAAACCACAAA
Organism: Sequoia sempervirens; assembly: GCA_007258455.2. Lineage (NCBI taxonomy): Eukaryota > Viridiplantae > Streptophyta > Pinopsida > Cupressales > Cupressaceae > Sequoia > Sequoia sempervirens. Next base: position 21,973 of record VDFB02030910.1, read on the forward strand.
GAGTGGGCAACATCAACCTTCGCAGTCAGGGCAACAGAATTCTCAGTCCCAACATGGTGGTAGTTGGAAGTAGAGGAAGAGGGATTGGAGTTGGATTCGAGCTCATCGTGATCGCTACGATCAGCCTACTCATAGTTCCCACTCAGCGTATAGTGGAGGTGGCTTTTCACGGCCTAGTGCATCTCCTAGTGTTAGGGAGTTCAGTAGAGGGACATGATGTTTCGCTTGTGGTCAGTAGGGCCACATTGCCCATCAGTGTCTATAGCAGGGTGCTTCTAGTTTTAGTCAAAGACCATTGGCTTTTGAGCCAACGGTAGGTGATGCAGGCAGATCACATAGGGTACTTACTGCAGTGGATACCTGTCAGGCCGGGCATCAGGGTGTAGTTCATCCTTCAACATCAGGATTTCATCCTCAGGGATCTAGATTTTGAGTGTGTTTGAGGGAGCTTTATCCCTTCTTGTTTGCAGGCTTCTAGGAGTGAGCCTGGCCCTTGGGGGGGAGGATGTAACACCCCTCCATTTTTCTCTTTGATCAAGCAGTGTTCTTCTATGATATGTTTTATTTTCATTGCATTGTGACTATGGAACTTAGTTATTTTAACTGCTATCTGTTAAGTAATGTAAACATTATGTTTTGATGTGATGGTACTTTATTCAGATATTATTATTATTTCATGTTATGGATTAAATTAGGATATATGTGAATTAGCGATGCTTTATGCTTCAATTTAAATCATGGATTTTAGATGGTTCAGTTAATTATACTATATTGGTGAAGCGGAAGGGATCACATCACTCGCATGCGAGCGCCCTGTGATTCCGCGATTTCCTTTTTCACGGTGTGTTTTAATATATTATATGCATGTTTCAACACTCGCATTGTGTGCAGGATGTAGGTACAGGATATCGACTCCACCTAGTTTCTCAGGTTTGAGCGTGTCCATTGACCAACGGTATCGATTGGGAGATAGTAACTAGGGTTTCTGTGTCAAACCATCACCCTAGTCATAGTGTGTCATCGGGTTTGTAGTGGGGTTCAGTTATTTTATGTTGTTAGTTTCCTCCTTGGCCTTGTATTTAAAATTGCAAGTTAAAAGTGATTAAATGGCTTTTGGAATTTATAAATGATGATTGTTTTGTCTTATTGAGATGTTGGAAAATTAGTGATTAATTAATTAATTTAATTTAATTAATAAAATAATCTAAATTTGAATTAGATTTATTTTATTGACTAATTAAATTAATAGGGATAAATTAAATCAATTTTACCATGTTGGCATCATTAGATATTTGGATTAAATCATAAATTAGAAATATGTCTTATATTTAATTTCTTAGAAATAAAGTTGAAAAAGAATTGAGAATGGCATTATGAATTGTTGAATTCAATTTGGTTAAAATAAAATTTAAATTGTTATTTGGGTTGCAAATGTAATTTTATTTAAAAGAATATTGTTGCAAAATGCATTTAGAAAATGAAATTGTTTTATTAAATTTCAAAAATAAAAATATCTAAATTAGCAATAAATGTTGGTGGGTGGATTCAAAGTTAGGGGTTTGACAAATTTGGAGAGGATTGCATAAGGTAATGGTGGTTTTATTCTTTGAATTTTAATTTGGAAAATTTGGAGAGCAAATTTGCATGAAAATTCTTGGAAGAATTTGAAAAGAAAAGATTGAAGATTGGGGAAGCTTGGAAAAAGAAGAGGGCAAACTTCCATTGAAGGATCTTAAAGTTGGAGAAAAACACAAGGTTCTTTCCTTATTTATGCAGATTTTATTTTGGAAAATTTTGTTTTGAAATTGTTTAAACTATCTATGGAATTCAAAATTTGATTTAGGGAAAAAAAACCCATCAAGAATCTCCATTCAAAACCTGAAACAAAACAAAAATCATCTTGTCAATAAAATTTAGAAAATAAAACAAATCTATGTATTAACAATTTTCTGTTGTTTGATCTTCTTCAATCTGCCTGTGAATTGAAATTTAATATATATAATATATATATATATATATGTATATTTGGTTTAAATATACATATATATACACATAATATATATATACATATATATATGTGTGTAAAAAAAGAAAATTGTTTAAATTTTATTTTCCTGTTATAGAAAAAGAAGACCCCTATTTTTTTTGTGTTCTGGGTTGTGGCAAGAACAGGGGCGTTTTTATTTTTTTTAGGTTATGAATTTTATGTGTGGGGAAGGCTGGCAGCCATGGCTGCCACAGCCATCCCCATTAGGAGGACGCTGCTGTGGTAGCGCCCCCCACACACAGTGGGGGAGGCGCTACCCCAGCCGTGGCCCCATGGGGGAGGTTGGGCCAGCCATGGGCTGCGTCCCACCTCCCATGCAGGGTTTCCCTGCTTAAAATGCAACTTTGGAATTTTTGTTTTTTTATATATAATATAATATAATATAATATAATATGTATTTTTTTATTATTTTATTATTTAGTTATTAATTAAAATATAATATAATATAATATTTATATTATATTTTATTTTAAATATGGGGATTATTAATTATTATTTTAAATATATGTTTAAATATCATTTATATATTTAAGTATTAGATATATGGTTATATATACATTAAGTATATATAATTAGGTATATATATTTAATATATAAATATATTTAAATATGATTATTAAAATGATATTTTAAAAGAATTAATGGGGAAATTGTTTTCTGTAAAAGAGGAGTTATTGTGGAATGAGTTTATTATTTTTGTATTTATTTTATTTTATTTAAATGGTGGATTTAAATCATTACGTAAAATTGAGGAAAGGAAATAACCTGATAGTTTTAAATTCTTGTATGCAGTCAATGAAATTTTATTTGCTTTTGAGTATGTAAAATTAAATGTAATTACTTTACTTGATTCATGCACTATGCCATTATTTGGTTTGGATTTAGGAAATCCTAACGTAGGGGAATAAATTGTTAGATTGTCGTTCGTTGCATCGTCTCTTTTATTCTCATTGTTGTGTTATCAAGACTTTAGGTTAGTAAGTCTTACAAGGTTCTGTTCGTGTTGGGTTATTTTGGCATTGGTCAAACTAGTGTCTAGTTTTGGGTGGTGCATGTGGGGGTAGTTTGGGTACTATAAATAGGGGGTCTCCTCTCATTTTAAAGAGAGAGTTGAGTTGTTGTAAAGACATGCTGTAGAAATTTCTAATGAAAATACATTGACTTGGTGCATTTTCTGAGTGCTTCACATGTTTCCTAATTCAATCTCCATTGTTAGATACTTTATTTAGATTTACATTGTTGTTCTAGTTAGATTTAAACTACTTAAGTAGATCATGGTAATGTTGTTCCACGATCATAGAAATTTCTGCTATGTAGATTCCTTCCTAGTCCATACTTTTTGTTTTTTGTTGTTGGTAAATGGCTGTATAAAGTTAGTTTGGCCTTGAATTCAAAGTTTCTCCACACTTTTATCTTTGTTCATGCATGTAAATGGTAAATGAATGGTGAAATATCTATAGGCCTTAGAAGATAGCACAAATTTCATGAGACTGTGAATTTTCTAGTTAAGTGAAATTCTGTTTGAAGAAAGCTTTCCATGGTAGGAACTCCATGATTACTATTCGCAGTTAGTTGCAGATCCAGGAACCTTTTCTCTTCCCTATTCTTTTTCCTTTTTTTTTAGAAACAATCTATGTTAAGGTTCATTGCACATTGTAAAGCCAAAACTTGAAGAAAGCATTGATGTTTTAGATTGTTGTTGAGACCTACAACAAAGTGTACCTTAACTCCCACCTCAAAAACTTTGGATTTTAAGATCTACTCTGCATCCAAATATGTAAGTCTACCCTATGATTATCAACAAAATCACATCAATCGTCAACCGAGGAGTTCCATGCAAGTCATGAGCTGACACCCAAGAGACCTTGGGGTGATTTTCAACAACTTGTTGGAAATTTCCTTTCAAGAGAGGTATTGCACATACACA
>VDFB02030911.1:0-28180 GCA_007258455.2 Sequoia sempervirens
CTCCATCGATGCACATACCAAAAACAATTAAATGCAACTATTGCACTAAATGAAAAAGTTGGACTTAAGAGCATGCACCAAATAAACGTGCACTCCAACACAAGTTTCATTCAAGGAAACCTTAGAGATATCAATCCAAGGATAGAATAAGGGAAAGAGATCTACTAGAAGGGTGTCCTAGGGTGTGATTAATGGAGTAAAAGGGGTTTACCCCCAAAAAAGGCCTTGGAAAGAAAGAAACTAATGTAATGTGAAAAGCTAACTATATGACATAGAATATGAAACTAAAATACAAAATAAAAAACTAAAATTGAACAAAAAAGATACCTAGAAGAAAAATGTGATAAAAAAAAGTTTAAAAACTTTGAAATTCTAACTTTTAATGCTCACTAGGACTCATACGTCAGTTTGGGTGATTTAGTGCCTAACTAGGGTTTCTATACAAAAACTAGAATCTTTCATTGAATGATCTAGATCTCCTAAAATTTGGAAAAAGGTAGTAATCAGACTCATATGCCACAAATGGTGATTTAGTCCCAATATTAAGGTTTGGCTAAAATTTTGGTTTTCTTTGGTGATTTCGTTTAGCTTTCCTCCTGTCAAACCTCTGATTTTTAAACCTTGAATTTGGCCCTATAGATGACTTTCCATGAACATGACTTGACCTTTTGATAGCCTTGACAACTTTCCTCAATGTTGGAACGTGGTCTTGAAAGGATCTTTAAGCTCTAAACCACCAAGATTTGCAATCACACATGAAGAGAGAGAATTTTATTTTTATTTTTAGGGAATAGGGGCTTTCCCTAGTCAAACCCCATTTAGGTAATTAAACCTTATGATGAAAAAATGAAACATGAACATGAAATATGAAACATGAACAATGATACCATTAATGATGTCTTGAAATGGAGATCAACAATCTAGCATGAAGTGGTCATGAAGAATTTAGATCTTGATCTTGAGTTGGATATGAAACAAAGCCTAACTTTGATCTTGAATACTATATCACAACACTAGCTTCATAACATTCTTTATGCATTATTTCTTTGATATGATGATGGATCTTGACTTGATGCAACAAATGATGAAGAAATCTGCCGTTGAATGCCTTAGAAATGATATTGAATACTCTATGATGCTCTTGTGAAGTATTGGGATGCTTGAATCTTGATTGCTAGGTTCATATTATGATTGCTAGAAGAAATAATGATTTGAAACCTTGATTATATAAACACTTCATCTAATTTATCATTTATTAGATCCCAAATGTCGTCATTCATGAAATTTGAATCCAAAACCCTAATCTCTTGCTCAAAACCCTAAAAAGGGGCCAAATCAGACTCATACATAGATGGGATATAGGTCCCCTCTGGGTGGGACTCATATGCCCAAGGTGGCATATGGGTCCCATCAAGTCTTTTTAGGCAAAGGAAATGTCAAGGAGTTAGAATATTAGGTGTATTTGTTGATTATGTCAAGTCATCTTGGTTATCCTCTACATGCATAATAAATGGTCTTAGGGGCCTATTAATGATTATATTAGGGTCATAAATGCAAGAGAACCCAAAACTTAATTTGAAGTTGTAAATTTATACAATTTACAATACTAAATTAAGGAAAGATTACGTCTATTTAGCTTAAAAGGGCCCTAAACCCAATGTGAATGTGTAAAACACATTACCACACTAGATCAAGGAAACATTAGGTTCATTTTAATGTTAATCATTCCATAATTAAGTGTGAAAATGTAAAGGGATACATTTTTCTACACTATATTTAGCCCCCACTAAATAGTGAGAGGAGGAAATTGCTTCAAACTCACACTAAAGTAGACATTCAAGAGGGGTCCAAGTGTACCAATGTGGATGGTATAAAATGGAAAAGATCAAGCGGTGCTCAATCCCCCAGGATCCAAGATCCTACGTTAAACCAACATAAGCACAAAAGGACACACACAAGATGTATGATATGTAATAAGACAACGTAAACATGCAATGTTAAAGAGATAAATAAAAAAGAGAAAGAAATAAATGCTAGATCAAGCTTTGACCATTTCTCCCACACGTTGTGGATCAGATTTAAGCTTGTTTGTTTAAAATGAACACTCACTTTGACACAACAAAACTTTAGGATGTTTGTTGGGTGAGTATCCAAAAAGGGTGGCGTATATGTGGAACACAATGTCCACTATGGAAACCAAGTGCATGTTCACAAGGGCTAGTGGAACCTCATGTCATCCACTAAGTGAACCCCTAGAAAGGTGAGACACATGCACATGTGGCTATATGTACCCATACACACAAGCAAGCGGCTATGGGAAAGTCACAGCTAAGTTCAATTCCCATATGTACAACCATACCAAATCTATACCTCTTGATAAAATTGATAAGGCAGCACACAAAAATGAATTTTGAGCTCCATTAGGCAAGCAAAGCTTCATATGCTTGAAACTCATGAACAAACAAGATGGCTCTATAGGAAAGCAAAGTGTGTTATTGCAAGGTGGTCATATAATAGTTATTGTAAATGTAAAATAGTGTAAGGTACATTCAAAGGGATTTTACTGAGTTAATGTAAGGTCCCTTCTTATGGAACATCACACCTAATGTCTCCAAGAGAGAAAAATTCAAATGAATATAATGCTCTCAGAGGAAATCAAACACAATGACACCGCCAAGAAAAGGACACATTTTAAGATTAAAGAAAATTGCATAGTGAAACACGAGTGTCGATGTATGCCCCCACTTTAAACCAGTTGCTAACACCATTGCTATGAGAAATTTATGGGTATGTGCAGGATCATCATGGAAAAAATAGGCCCTTAAGTGGCAAAAATTCAAAAAAATCAGGTTAGGAAACTTGATGTAAAAATTTGAATAAGTTATCTATATTATTTCAAAAATATGTAAGAATAGAATCTGTAGAAAATTGAATTCAGTTTCTAAACTACTAGGTTTATTTTAAATAATAAAATCTATTTGGTGAAAATTTGAAATTTCAATATAGTAGTACTTAAATTTTAGGGAAAAATAAGAAGTAGGTGTTTGTCTGACCACCTAACCATAATAAAATTATAATATTTTTTTATAAGATTTTATATATAAGTAGAGGACTCATGTCCAGATGTGATGCATATTTTTTTGTAATTTTTTTCCAAGTGAATAATTAATTATGAATTTTATATTACAACTTTTTAAAAATATAAAAAACTCGTATGTCTGACCACCTTAACTTGGTCAAAACTTCATGACATTTAATTTTTCTTTTTTTAATCCTATAGTATGTGAAACATAGAATGTAACACATGTTTTGGATTCAAAAAATGTGATATTTTTTGAAAGTTATACCTGTTTTTCAATCAGCCTATCAATCAGGACTTTAGTCATAATTCTAATAGAAAATTAATAATAATTATTTATTAAATTCAAATTAAAGCATAATTTATATTGGTGGAAGTTGAGAATATCCTATAAAAACCCTTATCATTTCATCAATTTTAGGTAAAAAAGAGGTCGTTAGCCACATACCCTACAAATACCCATAATATTGCCACTTTTTGGCCCATCATGATCCTGCACATACCCTTTTTTAAAGTAGAAGAAGATATGAGAGCTTATTCAAAAATCCCTATGCCAAGTCATACGTTTCTGAATACTACATCATGAAAAAGGGTCGCATAAGTCAGTATGTCACATGTGAGCCAATTGAAGGCATGTCATCCACATCGTAACCTTGCTCCTATATATATGGAAAGTCATCAACTAGCCAAAAGAGACAACAACAAGTGACATACAAGGAAAAGGCTACCTAACTCCTTGCTCCAACTTAGTGCAATACAAGAACGAGATGACCTACTTGATGGGAAACATGCTAGAGTGAAAATAAATATCAATTAGAGGAATTAGGTGCCTCAACATAAGGAAGATTACCACACTCCTTTAGAAGTTGAATTTTTTTACTCAAAGCCTTAAATTCATTAGTAGAATGACCATGAACTCTATGATACGTAAAAAATGAATTCTTGTAGTAAAATTTCTTTCATGTTCTTAAAGGGAGAGATATCAAATGATATTGGAGGAGTCTCAACAAGATACCCTCTTGATCAATAGTAGAAGATGTTCTTGTCTTTGCACAAGATGTCATAAACACACTAAATGATAAGGCCTTAGATGAAAATGGAGATAATTTTGTTAAACCTATATCTTTCTTGAAAGAGTATGGTACTTTTTCTCTATCATTTTTCTTTGTGTTTTCATTGTATCCATGTTTAGGAGGGAGTTTGTATCTAAGACCATAAAAATATTTCAACTTAGATGAAGGGGGTTTATACTTTTGAGAAAGATTGGCTTCTTCATGATCTACACAAATCCCTTTTGTGTTTCTTAAAGTTATGCATCATCCTCTGATGAGGGATGGGAGTTAAATAGAACCCATCACCACCATGGGGTAATGTTTTTGACATAGAACCAAGTTGACTAAATGAAGGGTATGTGCAGGATCATGATGGGCCAAAAAGTGGCAATATGATGGGTATGTGGCTGACGACTATTTTTTTACACAAAATTGATGAAACAAAAAGGGTTTTTAAATGAGATTCTCAACTTTCCACCAGTATAAATTATGCTTTACTTTGAATTTAATAAGTAATTATTATTCATTTTCTATTCAAATTACACTAAAGTCTTGATTGAAAAAAATATATAGCTTTCAAATGGTATCACATTTTTTGAATCCAAAACATGCGTCACATTCTATGCTTCATACACTATAAGATTAAAAAAAGAAAATTTGAATTTCATGAAGTTTTTACCAAGTTAAGGTGGTCAGACATACAAGTTTTTTTATATTTTTAAAAAATTTTAATAAAAAATTCATAATTAATTATTTACTTGGAAACAAATTACAAAAAAATATGCATCACATCGGGAGATGAGTCCCCTATTTATATTTAAAATCTTATAAAAAATATTATCATTTTATTGTGGTTAGAGTGGTCAGACAGACACCTACTTCTAATTTTTTCCTTGAAATTTAAGTACTACTCCATTGAAATTTAAAATTTTTACCAAATAGATTTCTTTTTTTTATAAACAAACCTAGTAGTTTAGAAACTACATTCAATTTGCTACAAATTCTATTGTTACATATTTTTGAAATAATATAGACAACTTATTCAAATTTTTACGTCAAGTTGCCTAACACTGATTTTTCTAATTTTTTTGCCACTTAAGGGCCTATTTTTTCCATGATGATCCTACACATACCCTGAAACACAAGGTTTTTTTGGTTTAGATTGTGAAATTTTGGACCCTCTCATAAAGGAGGGCATAAAATCTAATGAACCCCAATTGTCACTAGAACATGTGTCTGCAAATGGATCATTTTTATATGACTCCTTATACTTTGAGGGAAATATTTTGGATTCTTCATTGAAACGAGGCATAAAATATAGTGACCTCCAATTATCACTAAAGATTTGTCTTGTAGGTGAAAGAAAATTAGGATTAATATCAAATTTTATAAGTTTAACTTTTGATTTTGGAATGAAAGCATTAGGAGAGTTGGAAGTGTTATGATCATATTATTTGTAGCTTCATTCATCTGCTTCAATCGTGTATATCTTGTTGTTGTATTCAAATTTCATCTCATGGTGAAGAGTAGATGGGACTGATTTCATAGCATGAATCCATGGTCTCCCTAGGATAAGATTATATGCAAGAGGTCTTGGCATGATATGGATAGGGGTAGGAAACACTATAGGTCCAACCCAAAAAGGTAATGTGATCATTCCTAATGGTTGGCTAATAACATTGTCAAAGCCATAAATATTAACATTGATCATTATGTTGAATAAGCCTCTTGTCCATGCCAATTTTATCTAGGAGGTCAATGTTACAAACATTAAGACCTACTCCATTGTCTATGAGAGTGTACCTAATTGTGGTTTAATTAATGATCACCTCTATCATCAAGGATTAATTTTTGTTTTGAATTTCAAGTGAGGGTAATTCATGTTTAGGGAATGTGATTTCTGACTGTGTGACTTGGGTATGGCCAAAGTAGGATGCTACAACATTCAATTTCATAGAAGATTGGATCTCCTCTTGTTCTATTTGCAACATTTCTCAAAATACCCAATTGTATGTAGGTGATGTTTGAACAAGATGCCATAAGGATATATTAGCGAGAGTCTTTTTAAGGTCTTCAACTAAATTATGTAATGGAAAATGAGGAGCACCAGACAGAGTATGTTGAGGAAATGGTAATGAAGTGGGGGCAGTTTATGGTTGCTTGCATATCTGAGTGATTATATTACAACTCAACTTCTATGAAACATGTATGAGTTGCATCAGTGAGTGAATCCAAAATAAGTTTGAAATATTCATTTAGGGTTTCCATTTTTTTGCTAGGTGTAAAATTAATTCACTATTTTTTTTAACTTGGCTACAAAATGTTTATCCCACATTGGTAGCTTGGGGTATGTTTTTGATATTTAAATAGTATTGCAATGTCTTTGGTTGTTGTGACCAAGACTCATAGATTGAAAAGAGGTCCTCTCTTGCTTGGGTGCTTGGTGGAGTTTGCTTGGTATTAGCATGGAAATAAAGCAATGGGGTACATCTTTTTTTGGTATCAAATCATCTTTAATTCTTTTAGGAAGTTTTGAAAGTAATTTCTTTGAATTATTTTAAAGAATTCAATCACAGTTTCTTTGGAGAAAAGGAAATTTAGGCAATGGAGTGATTTTATTCTCACTCATCTTAGTGAATTTAATCTATTGTCATATTTGTATAATGAAGTCCCTATTCTAGACAGTAGTAGGTATATAATTTAGGAAGGATATAGGGCTAGAATATTTGGAGTTATTTTTAAGCATATAAATGACAAGGATTTTTTTGATTCACTTGTTCATTTTAAGTTCCCTCATGCTCTTTGGACTTACATTCAAGAATTTTATGGAGACCCTAATACTCTGCCATGTCTTGCTGAACCTCCTTCCAATACCAGGATGCTGTCACAATAGTGGTTTACAATTCTTGAAAGGACGAATTTTAGCTAAAATTACATATTTTTAGAAAATATAATGATTTAAGCCTTAAAAATTTCTATTTTAAGGATTCCAATTGAAGAGGGTTTGATCAAATGACCTTAGATCAAACCCCTTGGATAGAACCTCACTAGTTTTAAACCATACCTATAAATGTGTCTCCTTTACACCTATCAAAATACTGATAAAAAATCACTTTTGATTTAGCTTTTGGGGGATCAAATGAGTTCATTTAAAATTTATTTCAAATGATTATGGTATTCTTGAGAACTAGCTATCCAATGAATATAATTTTAATATGTTTTAGTTTTGTTATGTATTTTTTTTTTAAGTTTTATTAAACATAGATTTTAATTGAAAATGAATTTCTTTGTTCTTCACATGTGGAAAAATAGAAGATTATCAAAAAAAAAATATGAGTGCACCAGATATTGAAGTCCTTGATCCAACAAAAAAAATAAAAAATTTTGACATATACAAAAAAAGTTACGTGTTATACGGTTGACTTGTGTCTAAATTGTAATTCGTTTGACTTTGAAACTTGATTAAGGAAAACATATTCAATAAAAAACTATCTAACCAAGTGGAAGCACTAGATATCAGAGTTACAAATCTAAATTTGAAAGAATTAGATTTTTATCCTTCATGGAAAAAAAGTTATGCGTTATACGGTGTGCGTCACTTTTTAAAAATGTTGTTTTCTGAAAAAAATCAATTTTTGTGGGAGATGGAAAAGGAAGTGCAATTTGATTCCAAAAATTTTGAAAAAAATATTTTTAGAATCTATAGACAAAATTTGATGAGACTCTAGTTTGCACCATCTTCAAATTCCTCACGATTTAGCCGCTATAAGTGCCCAAATGTGAATATTTAGTTAAAAATAATAATTTCAGTGTCCAGTTAGGCCAAAAATTGTAAACCACTATTATGGGATCACCCACCAGTGTGTTTTTTTGTTCTTCAAAGAAGATAAACCATGCTTGTGATCCTTTGGAGATTTTTGAGACTTCAGATAAGGTTGTGGTTGCTTCAGAGGTTCATGATTCTTTGCTAGAGATAGTTGATCCACTTTCATTAAGTACTTCCATCATTCCTGAGCAACATGTTTCTCATTGTCTTCCTGATTAGGATTCCTATTTTCTGGATGTTGGTTACTTGTTTGTGGAGTCTCACATTTCTGATTTGGAGGACACATTTAAGGGGTTATCTCTCCTCTTTGATGACAGTTATTGCACAAATGTTGTCAAACTATCTTAGTCTTTGGATATTGTTCAACATCCATTTCCAGTGGTACCTTGTTTCTCACTTTCTATTGTGATTGGGCATGTTCTTGATTGGTTTGTTGCATCATCTTCCAAGGTCTTGGTGACACATCAGCAGATTCCAAAGACATCATCATACATCTTCATGCTTCCTTCTTTTAATTCCTATATAGAATGGGATGCATAGCTGAATTTGTATTTGGTTTTGTTTCTTCCAAAAGGGAGACAAGTTGTTTATTGATGTTGGATCATGTTTTGTCTTTAGGAACTTACCATTTTTGTAGGTGATTACACATCATGGGGGGCTATATAGCCTCTATCTTTCCCTCTTATTGGGCGGTTGTTGATTGTATCTACATGATGTATGTAGTCCTTGAGTGGGTGTGATTGAGTCCTCCATCCTTGTATCATTTTTGTTTTCTTTTCTCTCTTTTGGAGATGGGTTTTTTCCAATAGGTTTTTTCTCCTTTTCTCCGCTTGTGAGATATTGCACTATAAATGGGTACCTAACATGGTTGTATCGCCAAGACCCATATTGTATTTTTACATTTTTTAGTTTCCCTAAGTTTCAATTAAGGGGGGGTGTTAGTGTGAATATTTTCACTTAAATCTTAAGTTTACTTAGGGTTAATAGTGCATTTGTTACTCAGGGTAGTTTTTTCCCATACTGGGAAGTTTCTCACCCATCACCTTTTTTTCAGACCTTTTTAAGGCACCTTGTACATTAGATTTTTCACGTTTCTTAATACATTTTCTTTTCATTCTTGGTGAAATAACATCTTTTGTTGGTTCTCTTTCATGAAGGTTTATTTTGGTGTGTAGCTGCTTCTGGGTGCTCCAACACTTATAAATGAAAAATCAAAATAAAATAATTAACTCACTAGTTCCCACTCTCACACTTTGGTACCAAGTTGGCTATGAAAATTCATAATTTGGTGTTATGTTCAAAAATAAATAGACATCAACATGTAATCATTACACACATACAAGACAACACAACACATGAAAACTAAGAATCTATCAATACAATGACATTCAAGAAAAGTCAATGGTCCATACTTGCATCTACCATAATTAAACACACACTCATCCAAGTGCATGTAGATCACCTAGAAATCATTCTAGAATTCATGTACATCTCTAAAGGTTGTTGTCTATAAATGTATTTTTAAATATACTAATTTGATAGAAAACACTTAAGAGTGTGAGAGAGGTTATCATTGTCTAGAAATCATTATGTAAGAGTTCACAAGGAAAAAATAAATATCATCAAAGCTCGAGTTTGAAAGTGCAAACTAAATCAAAAAAATTAAAATTGACCCTACACAGAGAAAAATGAGGATAATGTGATTTGATCTACATTCATGATTAACCTAGCTAAACTACCCCACCTAGTTGTTGTATCTATAGTTTCAAATCTACTATAACACTAATATGGTTGGCATTTCATCTCATGTTTAGCATTAGGTTTAGATTGTAAAACCTAGTATTTCCACCCTAAATTTACATTACATTATAAAAATGCTAGGGTTTATTCTTTGATTGATGTGCATGCATTCATTTCATCTTTTGATATGTTTTATATTCATTTTTCCACATGATACCTATTTCATTGATTATCTAATACAATTATATACTTTGGAAGTGGATGTCTTCTAATGAGGATGACATTGCCCAAAATCCACACAAAACACAATAACAAATATCAAAATAGAAAATGCAAGACAAAATACAACCCACTTTTGATTATTTTCAAAAGATGAAATTACATATTCAAAAATTACAAGGCTATAGCCTCATGGGCTTGATTCATTACAACAAAATCAACTCTAAAAGAAGATGTATTATTCAAAGCCATAATTTGCACTAATGGTGCTAACTTCTACAACCCCCACTTAACCCTTTTATTTTACCGAATAAGCACCCTAGAATGTTCTAGAAAGTGTAACTTTACCTTTTGTTTGGCGCCAAATGTCTCGTCATTTGATTTCTTTCCTAGGAAGACAGTTTAATGAAATTCACTTTTTAGTGAGGCAGCTTCTTGGGGCCATAACTTTTGATCTAGGTATTGGATTTTCTATTATAATATAGCATTGGAAAGCTCTCGAAGAGATCTACAATGCTTAAATGATCAAAGATCATTTTGACCACTTTTCAAGTTGTTTCGGGGCTTCTAAGGTTTTCAAATTTGAATTTGAAGTTGCATTGGAGAAATTCTCCGAGACATAAACTTTGATATCTCCCAAACTGTATATGGTATCAAGACCATTCTTCTACCATCATAAATGCTTTTCAGTTCTACTTCTTGGGGTAAATTTCCAAGTCCATACAATCTCGTTTAGGCGGACTTACTAAAAATAGTAAGTGATCATTTTTCACCTTTTCTAACTTCTAATTGTCTTACACCCCTCAACTACCATCTTGGGACTAAAAACAACTAAAGAAAAACAAGGAAAAATATTTTCTGGGTGATGCAAGATTGGCCTACACCACTAGATGCCTCTACATCATCATCTCTCTATAGAGGTTTTATTTTATCATGTCTTACCTTTCTCCTCCTTCATGAAGATAGTCAGAAAATTATATTCTATTAGATAGCCTTATCTCTTTTATTCTTCAAGGTATTTGTTCCACACACATAAAAAATAGAAAAGATAGAGAAAAAATTATAAAATAATGTATGTAGACATATTTATCATATTGGTCCTAAACCAAAGGCAACATGTTTTTCGCATTTTCACATAGTGACATTTATTTCATAGTTGATTATTTACATCTATATCACCTATATTACAATTGTGGCTAGTAAATAATTTGGGGACATTCCCCATTATTGGACCTTGCATTATTTATCATATCTATCCTATCAATTTTATTGATCCTATTACGGTTCATATCACAATTGGGTCTCGTTCCACTATCTCAATGGTATGCCTCTAATTCTACCCATTGTGTGAATGTGCTCATGGATGCCACATTTGATCATTTTTCTTACTATCATATATATATTTGTTGTAGAGGGCCACATTACCATTATCATACGTATGCGAGGAAATATCATTATCCTATGATCATATCCAATATCTTCTTATTCTCATTGATTCCACATTGGACCTTTTTCTTTTGGCAATTAAGGGTTGTGTCACCATTATAATTTCCATGTTAGGGTAGTGAACCTAGATCTACACATTCATCCTAAAATTATTTCCATGACTAAGACTTGATTGTTGTAATCATTTTATATATTTTTCTAAATGATTCGTCTAAAAGGACATTTCTCTTAACAATATATGAACACCTTCTGCAAACATTATTAAATACCTTTAATCTTAAGTCATCAAATTACATACCCCTCTATTTAACATCTACTTTTTAAATTTAAACTTAATTACCTAAAGCTCAATTTACCAATCTAAATTAATTAGCTACAAAAATTTGTAGGCTTGAAGAAAGTTTATTTTCCTTTTTAAAAGAATATTTAGTAGAGCTAAAATAAATGAGTTGATTATTGAAATAATTAACTTTGCTAAAAGAGAATCTAATATATCGGCGCCCATAGAATTCCACTTAATTTGTCATATGATTCACACTTCTCTCGTAATCGAGAGCCGGTGGAAATTAAGAAGTGAGTATCCCCAAATGAAACTTCTGGGAAGACCGTGAAGCCGCATTATCAGGCTTCAAGGCACGTGGAGAAATTCCGTTGGAATTTAAAGGTGCAGATTCTCTCGAACAGAATGAGAGCTTGGCGTGCATGTGCACCGTGCCGTACAATAAGTATTTGGGCTCCTTGATTATATATATACATATAATTTTAATAGTATTTTTATTGTAATTTTCATTATTAATTATGTATTTAGTTTCAGGTATTTTTTATATATATTTATATAGTAATATATGGTGTATTCTTATATATATTTGGATTTATTTATTTAATTTTATATTCATTGTGATATTTCAATTTCTTAGATGTATAGGTAGGATTATAATTGTCAGTACAATTTTCATTCATAATTTAATTTTTTTAGAATTGATCTAATTTAGATGTCTTAGCCAAGTCATGTGTATAGTTATGAGGTTGTCATTGTAGTCACAATCTTGATCCTTGTAAATGAAAAATCAAAATAAAACATTTAACTAACTAGACCCCACTCTCACACTTTGGTACCAAGTTGGCTATGCAAATTCATAATTTCGTGTTATGTTCATATACAAAAAAGGCATCAACATGTACTCATTACACACATAGAAGAAGAAACAACACATGAAAACTAAGAATCTATCAATACATTGACATTCAAGAAAAGTCCATGGTTCTTGCATCTACCATAATTAAACACACACTCATTCCAAGTGCATGTGTATTGATCACCTAGCAATCATTCTAGAATTTGTGTACATGTCTAAAGGTTGTTATCTATCAAGGTATTTTTAATTATACTAATTTGATAGAAAAAATTTAAGTGAGAGAGGGTATCATTGTCTAGTAGTCTTTATGTAAGAGTTCACAACGAAAAAATATATATCATCAAAGATCGAGTTTGAAGACACAAACTAGATTAAAAAATTGAATTTGACCCTACATAGAGCAAAAGAGGATATTATGATTCTGATCTACATGCATGATTAACCTAGCTAAACAACCCAACCCAATTGTTGTATCTATAGTTTCAGATTTACTATAACACTAACATGGTTTCCATTTCATCTTATGTTTAGGGTTAGGTTTGCATTGCAAAACCTAGTATTTCCACCCTAAATTTACAATATTGCATTATCAAAACTCCTAGGGTTTATTCTTTGATTGATGTGCATGAATTTATTTCATCATTTGATATGTTCCAAGTTCATTTTTTCACATGATACCTATTTCATTGATTATCTAATACAATTATATTCTTTGGGAGTGGATGTCATCTCTCTATAGACATTTTATTTTATCATGTCTTACCTTTCTCCTCCTTCATGGAGATAGTGACCAAATTACATTCTATTAGATAGCCTTATCTCTTTTATTCTTCAAGGTCGTTGTTCCACACACATAAAAAAATAGAAAAGATAGAGAAAAAATTATAAAATAATATATGTAGACATATTTATCATATTGGTCCTACACCAAAGGCATCATGTTTTTCCCATTTTCACATAGTGACATTTATTTTATAGTTGATTATTTACATCTATATCACTTATCTTATAATTGTGGCTACTACATAATTTGGGGACATTCCCCATTATTGGACCTTGTGTTATTTATCATATCTATCCTATCAATTTTATTGATCCTATTAGGGTTCATGTCATGATTGGGTCTTCTTCCACTATCTCAATGGCATGCATCTAATTCTACCCATTGGGTGCATGTGCTCATGAATGCCACATTTGATCATTTTCTTTACTTTTCATATATATTTTGGCTATAGAGGGAAAAATTACAATTATCATGCCCATGTGAGAAAATATCATTATCCTTTGATCATATCCAGTATCTTTTTATTCTCATTGATTCCACATTGGAACTTTTGTTGTATTTTTGAGTGTTTTTTTGGCAATTAAGGGTTGTGTCACCATTATAATTTCCATGTTGGGGTAGTGATCCTATACATCATTATATCTCTAGTCCTTTTGCACACTTCTCACATCATGCATTTTTATAGCTATGGTTGCTATATTTTAATGCATTATTATGATTATACATACTTACATTTTTATCATTCATTAATTACTTGAAACATGACTATGATTATCATTATCTCACAATATATTTATTCTCATTGTATTTTTATATAGCCATGTTTATTATTGATATATAATATGATATTCCTTCAATCAATTGCATCCTATGAGACAGTCAATTAAAGGGGGGAATACATTATCACTAACATTATCATTTTGTATTTAAATTTATATTCGAAGTCAAGAGATAATCATAGAATCCTTGTCTCTTATAAGAATTCATGAGAGAACATATGTGAATGAAAAATCATGCATGAAGAATCTTCATCCTTCATGGACCACATGTTCATCTATTTGATGCATTCACTTTATTTATTACTTAGAATGATACATATTTAGAGATGCATTATTTATACTAAGAAATTACCATGCACCTAAAAGTGGGGATAAAATATAATGTTAAAAAATACATCCTTGATGCATCCTGCATTTATTTTTGTGACGAAAAATAATAAATTTTTGTGCATAGTCAGACTTATGTATCTTGTCTTCTATAGACCACTTATTTCTATACTTATATACATGTTATCCTAGTAAAATGATCTTATTTGTTTTATTCTAGCCATTAATCTAATTCTAATCCATAATCTAGTCCTTTCAAACATTTATATATTTGTGCTATTTGACTTATGTCATGTTAAGAGCTCTAACACCACCTTCGTAACTGTGGTCTTGATCCTTAGAGCAAATAAAAAAAATAATAATAATAATTTTAATCAACTGGCCTCCTTTTCACACTTTGGTATGAATTTGTATGTGCACATTCACAAATTTTTATTTCCATGTATAAAAATATCAATTTTTATTCATTTCACACACATGAATAGAAGAACACATACAAAACATGCAATCCAAGAAAAAATTAATATAAGGAAATTCAAGAGTAATTGTTCACACTTGTATTTTTCATATCTAATCACACACTCATCCTAATACATATGAATCACTTGGAAACCATTCTAGAATTCATGTGTGCATGTTTGTGGTGTGCTTTATGTTAATACTTTTTGAAATATTGCCAACTTCACAAAAAAAAATCTTAAGAGTGGGAAGAGGGATACCATTGTCTAGTACTCTATTTGTAAGAGTACACAAGGTGGAAATTAGAGATCATTAGAATCAAGTTTGTGCATATGGATCAATTTTGTAGCTGCAAGCTAAATCCAAAATAGTGAAGTTAAACAAACATAGAATAGAAAAGAATAATTTGATTCTAATTCATATAAATATCGATCCAGTGCATCTCTAGATTTTGAGATGTATAGATATCACAATCTTCATCAATTGATACACATTTTTAGATCACAAAGATAAGAAAACTCTCTTATTTTTTACTATTTATGTCCTTAATATATGTTTGTCTAGTATTGCCAAATGCATGATCCTCTCCAATCTAACAACTTGTTGAATTTAAATTGATTTGTATTTACTTAAGTTATTTTGTTAATTAAAACCTTATTTTTCCTTATTAATATACATATATCCATACATATATATCAACATAAATCTATATAAATATAGATAAACACAAACATAAACACAGATATATCCACGTGGAGGTAAGTGTACACAAGTACATATGTATCCATCTAGTTATGTATATGTGTATAATTAACATTTTTTTGATCGAGTATTGATTATGTTGACCATAGTTAGAAGATTGCGTGTAGGGACTTCAAAAAGCATTAGGGTTTAGTTTCGTTTCACTAAGGACTACTTCATTTCATTCCACGTTTAGAAAACAATCAATTTTAACACATTGCAATTTCTCGTCTAACCGACAATGACGGTAACACAGAATCTAACCATCAAATTTGCTGCGTCAAATCTGGCACGTCATCTTTCGGCATCACATGATGGTTTGAAGAAAATGTTCTACTCAACGTCTATATTTTGTGTATCTCTTCGCTCCAAATCGATCTCATCTCCTCAGCGTTCATTAATTATAATTTTAGATAGTTTCTTGCATCTTTCAATAAGACTCTGATCTTCATGTTTTACTGTTAAAAGTTGTACAAATTTCTGTTCCAGCTGAATCAGATGGCTCGGATTGTTAAACCCTGTGCGTCTTGCAAGATTCAACGAAGAAAATGTGGAGACAAATGCGTGCTCGCTCCTTACTTTCCACCAAACGATCCTCACAAATTTTCAGTAGTACACAAACTATTTGGAACAAGAAGCATTGTCAAAATGCTTCAGGTATAAATCAAATGTTTTTTAAGATCTTTTTAAAGGAATTGGTGTCCACATCTCTAGTTTTCAATCGAAACAATTTGATTGATTCAACTCTTCATGTGTATCTAAATAGAAATGAGTTTCTATCGATTTTATTTCGACTAAAATCTAAATAGAAATAACATCATTACTTTTCCTGTGCAGAAAATTCCGGATGAGAAGCGAGCAGATGCTGTAACAAGCCTGGTATACGAAGCAAGTACGAGAGTGAATGATCCTATCTATGGCTGCACTGGAACAATTTGTCGATTGCAGGAGCAAGTATTACACCTCCAGTCACAACTGGCAACAACTCAAGCAGAGCTCCTCAACGCGCAGGCTAATCTTAAGTCTCTCCTCACTGGATATTGTAATAGCGGTGAAAGAGGAAGTACGTTGGATGTAGTGTATGAAAATGATCCACATAAGGATGAGCTAATGCCTTTGCAAGACGATGAGAACCCTTTTGGATTATGGGGGCCACTGTGAGCCTAATTTGGGTTGTCTGAATTTGTTGAATATTCCATGTTAAATAGCTTTTCAAGCATCCTTTAGTCGGGTGACGCATTTTTAATGACAAGGATAGTTCTATTAACTGTCATGACACAATCAGGAGTAGTCTTTAAATTGCTGCTTAGAAAATCTTTAAATTGCTCTAAGATTCACATAGTAATAAAGTTGTATATTTATATATTTAATTATTAATATTCTAGATTTATTTTTTAAATGAAACATTTAAAAAAAATTATCATAAATAATAGTATGTTGTTGGTACATTATTTTGGATTAACAAAAATGTCTCTGTTACAATGCAAACTCTTTTTTAGCCTATTGTCATTTTGGTTCTCTCAGGCCTACATGCCTGTTCCTATATGACCTATGCGTCATTTTGATTCTAGTTTCTATGACTTATTTATTTACTTTTTAATGCTGGTTTTCTGGTTGGTTTGAAGGCCTCTATTTCTGCTAGGTCTCTGTTTCTATGAGATCTATGTGTCATTTTGATTCTAGTTTCTATGACTGATTTATTTACTTTTTAATGTTGGTTTTCTGGTTGGTTTGAAGGCTCTATTTCTGCTAGGTCTTTATTTTCTGTTTTGTTGTTTTCTTTGGAATAGGGTCTTACCCTACTTTTCTAATAAAAAATATGTACAATAAAGAAAATATTGCATTAAATAAATGAGGAAGAAGATTGTTTAGTAAATTAAAATGTTAGTGGATACTTTATGTGTATAGTATTTATTATGTTAATTTATTTTTATACTTAGTAAAAATAAATTTTAAATGGAAGAAGACTAAATAGTGAAGGGCTGCAATTATTGTTTAATATTTAAATATTTATGGTGAATGATATAAGGAAAGAGTTTAGAGACCTATTACTTCCATGTAAACATTGATTCAATGTTTATCATGAATGAAAATGATATTTAAGGAGACCCAACCTATGGTAGCATACCACATGCTTTTTATATTCTCAAATATTTAAATTAATAACTAAATAATTTTTGTACCCTGAAAATTATGAACAATTAAAAATAATTTTATTTAATATTTTTCTCTACCAATTAAATTAAATCAATAATATTACTCATAGATGATATAAAGTGATTTATAGGTTATAATATTTATAGTTTTATTGTATAAAATGATAAGACTATAAATATTCATGTCTATTAATTATTTATTAATACATTTATGTTTTTCTATTAGTTTAAAGATGTGACTAAAGAAAGGAATATTTTAGTTAATGCTTTTGAAATAATCTTTTAATGTCTTTTAATATTCATCTATTTTAATTTTTATTTTATAAAAAGGGGTAAAAACTTTATTGAAAATCAGAGCAAAGGGCCAAAGCCCCAAGAACCAACATAAACCACAAGAAAAGCCAGGAACAAAATCACTCTTCCCCAATAGCACTCCCATCCTCTGCAAGAATCCTCTCCAAATCCTGACATAACTCACGGGAAATCTGCTCCCACCCATCAATCTTCCCACCATCTATATTCTCCGACACCCATTTGGCTAGACAATTAGCTACCCTATTCCATTCCCTTGGCATATGGACATAAGATACCGACTCCATCAAAGAGCTAACTTGTAATATCTGCTGCACCAACATAGCCAACTGCTAGCTAACATCAAAAATCTTATTTCCATGAAGTAAATTGACCAAGACCTGAGAATCTAACTCACAAATAACCTTACGCCACCCTAAAGCATATGCCCATTTCAAGGCATAGAGAATAGCCAAGCCTTCCATCCTATTGATAGTATGTATCCCTTCATTAGCAAAAAAAATAAAAACCACTGATCCAAAAGAATCCCTACCAACCTCGCCAATCCCAGTAGGTCCAGGATTTCCCCTAGATGAGCCATCCGTATTAATTTTCAAAAAGACAATAGGAGGGGGCAAACAACTCCCCACCTTTTGAACCTTTTGCTTCACACGCCTACCTCTCCTGATGCAAGCAGAAGCTGAAGATAACCCCTGAATACCCAGCCGATCAACCATCTCAGCATCTCCTTTCTCTAATGGCAACATAATCTCACCTTTAGCTTCGACTGTCTCCTGGATCATTCCCACAATTCTAAACCAAACTTGTTGAATCCCCAAATTTTCACCTCAAAAGATTCTTCGATTCCTTTCCAACCAAACTTGCCAAAGCAAAAAGATGGGACCAACATACCAAACATCTTGCAAGAAAGAGGCCGAGGAGGGGGGCCTCCCCAGACTAATCCAAAACTCAACCAAGGAGGAGGCATGAATGCATGGGCTTTTCCAAACACCCCACCAGAAATGCTAGAGCTGTAAGGTGAAGGAACAACGAACGAACAAGTGAGGAGAGTCCTCCTCCCCACACCCGTAGAGAACACACCTAGATGGGCCTGAAAAACCTCTCTTTCGGATATTATCCCAAGTCAAACACCTAGTCCAAGCCAAAGTCCAAATAAAGCAATTACACTTTGGCTAAGAAAACTTATTCCAAACTTTCTTCCACCAATGAACCTCCACCCCCTCAATCTATTGGGAAAGCAACTCTTGATACCTAGAAGAAACAGTGTAAGCACCCTTGGGGTTAGGAGACCAAGCCAACACATCCTGATCCATGAGGGAGCTATAACTTTGACAAGAAAGAATGTAATGAAGCTCAGCGCATTCCTCCTCCATACCAACAATAGGCCATTCCTCTGGATTCTTCCATCTTGCCTCCACCAACTGCCCCTGAAAGGAAAGAGACTTAAAGTCGCACACCCTCGACCAACCTGCTTCACAGAACCTCTGGCACAATGTAAGCAAATGAGGATACTAAGAAACAATGGGAGGGTGACCATCCCAAGCATCATGCCAAAAATGTGCCTCTTACTCGCTCTTACAAATCCAGAATAAGCCACCCTTAACAAGTGCAGCCCCTTTCTTGAGAGTATTCCAAATCACAGATCCCTTCCCTCTCAAGCTATAATGAGGGATATCACTTTGAGGAATACCTAGAAAATACTTCAGAGTCAAAATTCTAGCCCACACCCAGTCCTGTTCCACACACCAATGCCAATACAATTTAGCAGCCAGAGTCGTACCAGACAACAATGACTGCCTTAACCCAAGACCACCAAACTGTTTATGGATACAAACAACATCCCATCTAACAAGGCTCCACTTGGAAGATAATAAACTACCAGCCCATAAAAATTATCTTGCTAAGGAATCAAGATCCCTAACAAAGCCCATCAGCGCCACCTGAATCATACACCTATAAAGAGGGAGAGCCTGAACCACATATTTGAGCAACTTAACCTGACCCACAAAAGACAGCCAGCGAAGGGTCCAATGAGTGACTTTGACATGAAATTTTTCCAGAATAGCCTGCCAAGAATCCCTAGACTGCCTACCAATAGAAATAGGAATCCCAAGGTAGGTCAGCGGGAGATCCCTAATCTGAAATTTGAGAATATGAGCAATTCTCCTCTGAATGGAGTTCAGAGTATTGAAGAAAAAAATGGAAGACTTGCCCTCATTAATTGACTGGCCCGATGCAACAAGATAAACATCCAACACCTTGTGCATGTTTGAAGCCTCCCTAATAGTAGCCATGCCCATCAAAGCAATGTCATCCACAAACTATAAGTGAGATTGCACTAGTAAGCCACCACCCCATTGCCATCCTTGAATGAAACCCCCCTCCACATTCCTTTTTATCAACCGTCCCAAACCTTCCACCAAAAGAAGAAACAAGTAAGGAGAGAGGGGGTCACCTTGTCATAAACCCCGAGAAGCACCAAAGAGTTCAGAGTGCTCCCCATTAATCAAAACAGAGAAAGAGACTGAATTCACATAACTCATAACCTAGCGAATCCACTCCTCCCCAAAACCAAAGGCCCCCAGAACTTTTTGGAGGAAGGACCATCGAACTCTGTCATAAGCCTTGGCCATGTAAATCTTGATGAACATGGCCTTATCTTTGGAGTTGGCCATAGAATGAATAGTCTCTGTAGCAATAACCACCCCATCCAAAATCTAGCGGCCCACCACAAAACCACTCTGTTCCTCAGAAATCAGCAGGGAAAGCCACTTTTTTAACCTATCAGCAATCAACTTAGAGATAATTTTATAAATAACATTGCAAAGAGAAATGGGGTGAAATTGACTTAATCGATCAGCCCCATCACCCTTGGGGATTAGAGTAAGGAAGGTAGAATTTAGGGCCCGAAGCATTTGCTTATTCTTTTGAGACTCTTGAACAACTGTCAATAAAACCAGCTTGATAATCTCCCAAAATTCCTGGAAGAACTCAATTGGGAAGCCATCTGGACCAGGAGCTTTACCCTTCTTCATCTGGAAAACAGTCTTCTCCAGCTCCTCTAGCGAAATATCGCTCATAAGATGCTCCTTCATCTCCCAAGAGACCAAAGAAGGAATACAAGAGAGGACCTGGGCCTCTTCAACAGAGTCCCCCTTTGAGTCCTCCCTGAATAAAGAAGCAAAATATTACAGAACTTCAGTTGAGATATCCTGAGTAGAAGAAAGAACCTCTCCCCTGTCAGTCACCAAAGCCGAGATAGAATTACCATGATGTATGGCCTTCACCGAATTAAAGAAGAAGGTAGTATTCTTATCTCCCTCTTGAAGCCACTCAATCCGAGCTTTTTGTTTCTAGTATATTTCCTCCCTCAGCTCCCACTCCTCTAGAGCTTTCAATGCCCTAGCCTCATCCTGCAACAAATCCTCAGACACCCCATCCTCCCTAATCAACCTAGTAATACCATTCAGCTCAGCTTGTGCAACAAGCTTCGCATGGTAAATGTTTCCAAAACAATGTTGGTTCCATTGTTTAAGCTGATACTTAACATATTGAAGGAGCTTAGAAAAATTATACATTGTAGTACCATAAGCAGGTCTACCATACCTCCACCATTCAGCAACACATCCATAAAGGTCAGGGTCCTGTAGCCACATTAGCTGGAATTTGAAGGTTGGCGTTTGAGGCATCCAAGCAGAAGAGATAAGTAGCTTTATAGGTCAGTGATCTAAACCTCTCCAGTCTAATATCTCAGAACTAGAAGACCACATTCCCCCAACCCAAAAATAGGAGACCATGAAACGATCCAGTCGTTCAGCAATGTAACTATAACCAACCCTTCTGTTGTTCCAAGTAAATTGACCATTGCTAGGTTTGATATCAACAAGATTAAGAGCAGATATATTGTCCTAAAACAACAAAACAAAAGGCTCTAGTCTTGCAATACCACACCGTTTCTCAGCTAATTCAGTAATAGCATTAAAGTCCCCTGCAATGATCCAAGGATGATAGGGAAATAGGCTACGAACAAAACGAATATGTGTCCATAAAAGAAGTTTACCCTGGAACTCAATAGGTGCATAAACATTGGAGAAAAGAACAAACTCTCCCGACTCAGGACACGAGGCAACCATGGATAAAGAGGACTTGAAGGATAACCACCACAAAGGTTGAATCTTCTGAGGGTTCCAGAAACAAGCCACACCCCCCGAGAATCCCTGAGCTCCAATACACTGGCATTGACCATTCTTCCACAACTTAGGCACTAAACCCATCATGCACTCAATAGATAACTTGGTCTCCTGAAGAAAAAGAACATCAGGAGAATGACTTCTTACCAACTCACGAACAACTTTTTGTCTAGGGCCACTGTTCAAGCCCCTTACATTCCATGAAATAATGATCATTTCAAAGGAGTCAAAAAATGAGAATCTAGGGTCTTAACAGACCCTGACTCCACCAAAGTCTCCCCCATCATCCTACTAAGTTTAACACTTTTCTCTGACCCCCCCTTCTTGCCATCCTTTTGTAAAATGCCCAGTTGAGGAGAAGGCTTGCTACTCTTAGCCACATCCGATCCAACAATCCGTGTAGGAATAGACGTGCTTCCATCCCCCTACCCCAACTCAACATTTGGATCTGACATCACCTGAGCCCCAACCTGCACATCAGTGACCATAGGTATGGCGGACTCCTCCTGTGGAGCAAGAGGAGTAATGGAAGTGTGATCCTCTAGGCTAGAACCAACCACACCCGGATCCACACTTATTAACCCTGGATTAACTTCTTCCTAACCCAAATCATCTAGGGCCTCAAACCTGTTAAAATTATCCTCATCTTGTCTCTCCATCAAAGTCCTCTTTTGTCCTCTATTTCGGTTACGAGCCTTAACAGGAACATAACCCTCAGCATCTGCACCCTCAACAGAAATAGGATTCTTCCCCTTATCAACACCAAGATTGTTATGAGGAGGAGGTGGAGGCTGAGGCACCACAGGCTTAGCCTTCGAGCATCTACACAACAGGTGACCATATTCATGACAGAGGCGACATCGGAAAGGAAGGGTTTCATAATCCAATTGTTTTACCCAAGAATGGGGACCCACACACATATCAAAAGCATCTGGAAAAGGCCTACTCAAATCAATTTCCACACAAATTCGAGCAAAAGTCATTAATTTCTTACCTAGGGTTTGTGTCGAAGACCCTACCGGCTTCCCAAGCATCGAAGCAAGCATGTGCAGAACATCCTCACAAAAACATTCAATTGGAAATCTAGGCAACCGAACCCACACCGGAACATGATTCAGAAGCTCCTCCAAGGGATTAAAGCCTACATGCCATGGCTTGACAAACAACCCAACTTGGTTGTGAAAATAGGGCCCCCCCTCAAAAACCCTATTGTGATCAGCCAAGCAAATAAATGTGACCATGAAAAAATTATTTGCAAGTAGCATGACCTCCATTTCACCCTCTGGCTCCCAAGTCCTTCGAGCCCAAGTTTCCAAAAATTGTAGAGACACTCTCATTCCCAAAAATTTGTAGTACAGAGAATGCTTTGAATAATATTCAATATCCTCAGCAATCATTTCAATCGGAATCACCAATTTAGGTCTCTCTTTGCAACGCTCAAGGCAACCATTAATCTTCAAGATCTGAGATCCACCAGATGAATTTGATTCCATAGACCCTGTATTCAGAGAGAAGAGGGTGTTTTCAAAAGCCCTCGCTCCTTGTCTTAGCAATTTCAAGCCCACTGCAGCACGAAAATCCATGTTGGGCGCAACCCTAGATGGCTCACCCTGAGACATAGCCGCCAAATGGCCTGGGACAGACATGCACAAGAAAGATCCGGCCCCAGACACAACAGATTAGAGGAAACCCTCCCACGTAGGAAAAATGGCCAAACACAACCAGACTAGAGCTTCAAAGAAAAGTTGTAGCAAAAAGATTAACCCCCACATAGAATGAAGCAGACACCCACCCCAACCTTCGCACAAATAGAGAAAGCAAACACGAGCTAGGGCTCGGATGCCCTAGCTCGGCTCCTTGCAGTTGTAGATCGAAACGCCATCCCTCACTTATCATTGATTTAATAATATTCATCTATAAAATATACAAGATCAGAGTATATATTTTCTTGGTTTCTATACTACTACTAATATTTTTCTAGATTGAATCACTAACTAATTTTTTTCTCTTTTTCAATAATACCTATTTTCTTTTTCAACATGTTAATACTTTGTTAATATGAAAGTTTTATTTGAAAGTATTATAATCCATTTTGCTGGTAAGCAATTTATTTGGCGAGTAATTTGACATATTTGTTTATATTGATGAATATGTATGAATAGAAGCATATAGAGCAACGTAACATCCACATATACACCACATCCTTTCAACAAAATCTTTTTTGACTAGAACATTTTTGGTTAAAATGTTTCAAAAGAAGTTATTTTGTTGGCTCAATGTTTCACACGAGTTTGAAATTTAATCACTTTCCTATAATACAAACATAAAAAATATCTTTGAGAAATAAATGTTGCTTTATGTTATAAAATAATCAAAGTATAATTCCATAGGATCATCATAAAATAAAGTCATCAGATGATATTAACGGATCAGTTCAGTCAGAAATAAAGTAAAATTAAGTCGGCTCCGTTATGTTTATAAAATGAATGGTGAATAAAATAAATATCGATTGGATCCTACCCAAGTGAGATTTCAAATCATTCATTTGTCATTCTATTATAAAATCAATGGGGCCACCATGTTATTTAAATTATTTTATTCATATTTTAGGTAGCTAGGTAGTGTTTATGTTAAGCTAGAATAGGATGATAAGTGTACTTTGTTATTTTTATTTTACATACATATTAGTATAATCTAATTGTTTCATTGAGTGGTTACATTATAGAACCCAAAAGGGATTCCCTTGTAACTTTTCTTAGTGAAGACATTAGGTGGAAATTGATGGATTAGGGTTCTAAGGATGCACTACATGTACATTGTAGACTAAAGGAAAGATGTGGTAAGAAATAGGGGATCAAGAGAGTTACAAGTCAAAGGATAGTATAAAATCCATAGTAAAAGCATGGTTAAATGATGGAAGTGGGGAAATAGTCCATGTAAAGAATGAACATGCAAGAAAATGTCTATTGTAGATTCCTCTAATGATAAATTGTTTAATAATAGAAATGATCATTTATTCACTCAACTACCATTGGTAGTGATTATTCACGGTTGGTTGATATAGGTACCTCATATCACATGAATCCTTATCAAAGGTGATTTTCTTTACATTTAGAACATATGCTAGGGGTAAAGTGTTCATTATTGATAAAAAATCACATTTGATTGTTCGAAAAGGGAGGTAAAACTTATGTGTAGTGATGTGAGAGTAAAATATCTCATAGATGTGTTGTATGTTCAAAGATTAGCACAAAAAACTTCTTTTAATTTCTAAAATGAATGATATTGGAGTAAATGGTATATTTTATAGTAGTTTTTGTTGGTTAGCAAGAGGGAATTTAGTTCTAGCTAAGGGATCTCCATGTGAGAATCTGTTCAAGATTGATACATCTACTTGTTTTAGCTTAGCCCATACAAATAAAAACTCATATTAATGTATGTTGTAGCACTAAATATGGGTTAAATTAGTGAAAAGGGGCTTAAGACCCTAGTTAAATATTTTGTGATGGATTATCTATAGTTATTATTTGAATTTTTTATTTTTTGTGAGTACATGTGCCTTGTAAATAGAATAAACTAGAGTTTAATTCTAGTAGCAATACAGAAAAGAGATTATTAAAGATTATTCATAGTGATGATTTTGATATTGTGGGTGCTGATTCAACTAAAAAATTAATTACTATGTTTTCTTTATTGATGACTATGTTATAAAATCTATCTCAAACATGCATCCTAATGTTACGAATACAAAATAGGTAAGTTTTGGGATACATAATACAAAAGGGAATTTCTAGGCTATAGAGATAAATTTTCACCCCAAAAATATCACAATATGCATTAAATAGAGGAAACATATTAGAATGTGATGGAGCTTGCAAAGACCTTAATTTTAAAAAATTGGCTCAATCAACCTCTTAAATAAAAATTTATGACCTTAATAGCCCCTTGACATAAAAAATGTGAGATAATTTATGATGCATAAGATAACTATAAGATGGAATTACAATTATTGACCAAGTTATCATGCATGTTGTGGCACATCATAAAGAATATTAGTTTGAAAATAATAAGGGCAAACAATAGTTCCCATGTTGGGGATTGAATTATAATGAGATTATGAAAGATGTAAGGAATACATTATTTTTAGCCTATGGACTCATTGTGGGGTTTGGGATTGGATTTTCCAAAGGGATTTAGGCACCAAATTTTTGGTGGTTTTAGCTCACGATTTCTTAATTATATTTTGATGGTTTCATGAATTACTTATCCTATTTGGAAATAATTATAAAAATAAATTATTATAGAGAAAAATAATAGTGACACCATTTGATTTTGTCTAATCAAAATAAGATTTTTCATCTTAGGAACTTGCCTATTATTTTTATAGTATCCAATTTTCAAGGGGTTGACCAAGGTGCACTACTCTTGCATCTCGATATTGGAAAAATCAAAACAAGGTATTTATTAATGCTAGTAGTTCTTAATTCCAATAAAAAATATAGTGAAGAATGTCACATTAGGTGAGTTTGTGATATAGAACCCTAGGGATTTTCATTGACATTTTATCAAACTTGCCCTCTAATAGGGTAAAGTTCCAATGTAGAATTATGAGTAGTTACTCAAATATACATGCAGTAATTGCATGTCTTATATCCAAAATACTCTAGAAGCCTATCCATTTAGCATAATTTTATTATTATTAAACTAATTACAATTATTTACTCTTCCAATATTTTAATTACTAACTTAATATTCAACTTACATTTAATATCCAACCTAATTTATACTTATTTATATACATCTAATTGAATAATCAAAATTACATGTAAAAAATCTTATTTTCCTTTTCACAAATTTTCATTAAATTATACAATTATAACAAATTTAGAAAAACAAAAATGAAGAAGAAAATGCATTCTTAAAATAATAAAAACTAATAATATTTCATCCAACTTATAGACTCGTCATTATAAAAACCTTATATCCTACTATTGTTTTTTAACTCTATACTTAGGAAGAAAAAAACACCAAGAAACAACATTGTAATCACATAAATGTTAGAAATATAAAACCTCTATATCTTTAATTATGTAAATTTTTATATTGTATAATTAAATTAGAATAAATACAGATCTACTTAATATTTTCATAAGCCCAAGTTTAATGAATTTTTTTATATATTTTTGACTCCAATTACTAACGACAAATTATGACTGATTGGTTAATTTTCATAACATGAATTAGGCATGGAGTATACAGAATTAATAAGATTATAAGCGTGTCTTATAAAAAAGCAAATTTCTAGTCTTTGCCTTGTGTTTTTCATTGAATGTACTAATCCCCCTGCAGCTATGTTAACTCTGTATTTTTATCACATGTGAATATAATGACAGTCTCCTATCTCCTGCTCACCACGAGACCTTGTTGATCAATGTGAATATTTTTATCCGCTGTGTTTTCCTGGAAGAGAGTTGTGACATTGGATATGTGTTCTAGTTCTTACAAATTCCTTTTTAGTTTTGAAAGCATGCCCGCCACCCATTAGAAGTATGACACCTATTTCAATGTTTTAAACTGTATTTTGTGTTTTATTTCTATTGCTGGGTCTCATCTAAGCTGTTTATGATAAGTAGTTAAAGTTTATGAGAAACTTCTTTAAGCTAATGTGCTTTACATCAGGACACTTGAAGTATCTGCTATCTTGTTTAGGATACGCGTGTTATGTACTTAATTAATTTGTACTGATAAATTATTATGTTCTTAATTAAGTTGATTGTTAGTGTTTTGAGGATTGAGATGTTTAAAAAAAATCTAATTATTGTATCAATGTTGATTCTATCTATGGTAAGAACTATTGAAAATGTTAGGGAAGATGTCTCGATTTTTTTTATGGTGTTGAACATGTGAAAAATGTAATTTTGAATCTATGAAACA
>VDFB02030912.1:0-28006 GCA_007258455.2 Sequoia sempervirens
CTCTTGACATATGTCGATTTGATAATTGGATGAAGTAAACATGTGCTCAGTGATGGATTGATCTTGATCCTTGTTTTCAATAGTTATCTTTTGTGTTTGTGCTTGTGTTGGTTGGGTAGCTTGAGAGGCTTGGGAAACTTGAAAGGATTGTTTCACTTGTTGAGCTTGTGTTGCTTGTTGCATGGCTAGATATTGTTGGAATCCCTTTTGAAAAGCAGCTTGTAATGTCGCGTTGTATTGGATTGATGTGGTGGAAATTGTTGGTGGTGGGGGTGGTGGTGGATTCAAAATCATGTTGGATGTAGTGACAAGTGTTTGAGATACGCTCGGAGCGATCATGGTAGTGATGGGTTGAGATTTGATGGGCGTGATAGTGGTGGTTGGAGTGATCGAAGTGATAGAGATGGTTGGATTGACCGAGGTGATAGGTCTTTGGGAGACCGTATTTTGATTGGTTGGGATCAACGTTGGTGTTTGATTAGATACCATCCATTGGTGTGATGTCGATGGTATATTCAAAAGATTTGTCGTGATGGTTTGATTGATGTTAGGTGGATTGATTTGGATGGCGTGATTGGTGTTAGGTAAAGGGGGAAGCCCTAAACTAAGGAATGATGTTGGTAATGGTGGTGGAGATTTCCCTTGGTGCAATGCCTCAACTATTTTGGAAAGTTTCACAATTTGATCTCGCCAAATTTGTTCTTGATTTTGATCTTGGCTCATTTGAGATAGTTGATTTGGCTTGTGTTCAAGTAGTTTTGGCATGCATGCTTGCGGTTTTTGAATGGGATTATGGGAAAATTGACTTTGGATAATGTTCTGATTTGGGATGATGTTCAAATTTGGCATGATAGGATGAACATTGTTGATATTGGGGACCATTTTTCCAAAGTTTTCCGAGTTAGGATTCATGTTTCGAAAAGTTGCACTTGGTACATCCACATTTGGTTTGTAGGGATTTGGTGGAATGACATTGTTCGTTTCAAGGCTCATGCATTGATTATTCGATTGGTGGATTTGTAGGTTTGGACTTAGATCTATCATTGGGAAATGTGT
Source organism: Sequoia sempervirens (assembly GCA_007258455.2). Taxonomy (NCBI): domain Eukaryota; kingdom Viridiplantae; phylum Streptophyta; class Pinopsida; order Cupressales; family Cupressaceae; genus Sequoia; species Sequoia sempervirens. The sequence goes on from VDFB02030912.1 coordinate 1,057, forward strand.
TCCAAACTTTAACTTGGGCATACTCACACTTGTTGTACCATTGACATTTGTCGAAGGTAATGATCCCATGTATAGACTTTGATAATTGATAGGCATTGCAAGGCTTTGAAGATTCAACTGATTTAGATTACTCAAGATGTATGGATCAAGTGTATATTCCATGTTCTTCTTGTGTTTTGACCTTGTTATGAAAGTGACTTCTAAGGTTCTTAGGACCAATGATGAGATGGAGGATGAAATGTGTAAATGATATGAGTGACAAACGTTTAGGAACTTTGGATCAATGCTAGACTTAGGGATTTTGATTTTGATTGTTTGATGTGGATGATGAACTTGTAAACCCTAAGATGTTGGATGTTATCTTAGGATGAACTTGTTCAAAGAGGTGATAATTTAACTAAGTGTACGTGGAAGGATTCATCCAAACACACCTAACTAAGCAAATGATTTTGATCTGGTTTAGAAATGTACCCAAGTCTAGGTAATGATGTTTTCAAAGCTCTAAATTTGTTTGTGGGATGATGTTGATAAATGTTTGACATGGATGAAGTGTTTGATTTTGATCCTAAGAGACTTAGAGACTTTGTTTACTAGGCCAAGGTATTGAAGAACACACTTTTCTCTAAGAGCAATCAAAGACCAATATGACCAAGAGATATCAAAGCACATGTGTGGGGTCCAATTTTGTTATCTTTGCTTAATGGATTTATTTTACCAAAAACACTTTCTTTGATTAAGGTTTCAAACTAAGATGTCCAATGTCTTAATTTCTTTAAACCCCACAAGATATTTTATGTGGAAATTCAATGAACTTAAGGCAAGGGTTTTCCTATTGTTTACTCAAGAAGACAAATTGAGGTATAATCAAATGCTTAGGAACCTCTACGAACGTGAATCCATAGGGAAAGCAGTAACATATGGATTGAGTCAATGATATTTGTCTTCAAGAGGGTTTGAAATTTTTGAGAATCATGTTGAATGTTTGTTTGTAAAATGTTTTTGAATACACACTATGTTTTCAAAAAAAGAATAATTACAAGCCCTATGGATGTGTAAGACTATATTTGTTGGATTCCCACTTGGACAAGTCCAGCTATGCTTATCTCTAGTGGATGGTTAGATGCTTGACCCAACTGACTCCCCTCCACGGCTCATTAACGTCAATCGGGGCAGCCAAGCATCAACACCCATGAAACTCCTATGGCGTGCTTTCCATCTCTACTAGAAGACCGTAAGAGTGTGGGGTGGCTTCAGAACGACCGTTCTTGCACCAACAAATAGATTAAGGATTTTGGAAAATTCTAGCACATGGGTTCTAGTAAGGACTTCCGTTCGTAGGAGTTGACCCGGCGTGGCAAGAGTTACTTCGGATCCATCTCTTGTTTAGACAAACAGCGTGATTATGGCGTTTAGCAAAACCCTCATTTTATATCAGCTAGAAATACTCTTGGCTTTAGAGTGTTACGGTTGAGTGTGGCTTGGGTGAGTACTTTTCCCCAAAGCCCGAGGCCCTCTAGATAAACAAAGCTGACAAAGACACAATGTGCTCGATCGATCTTTGATGGCACAAAGAGAAAGAGAATGTACGAAAATGCCCCTACTCACACTCGCACAAGATGTTCAATTTTTAAGCCCAAATTGAAGTGTTTCAAAGCAATAAAATGTATTTTGAATGTTTCTCTTGCACCCTAGATCGCACGAAGCGCAAGGGGAGAGGATACGCACTCAAAAGACAACAATCACACAATTCAAACACTTGTTCGTTTTATAACCTTCAAAGCAATTGTGAGTTCGTTTTAAGCACCAAATGAAATATGAAGATTGCTTGTCCAATTTTTAGCCCAAAACGAAATCTAATAAGTTTGTCCTAAGATTCGTTTTAAGTCCTTTGCAATGAAAATCAAATTGTTCATTTCAGACCCAAATGAAAATTAGTGTTCTAAAACGAAAAGATAAACAAGTTCGTGAAATAGTGTTGATCAACACTTAAAGTGTTAAAAAACACATTGTGTTTAAAAAAAAAAATCATCCCCCTTTCGTCTTTGTTTGCTAGCCTCCTCCTTGTTGATTTTTCGCTTTCGCTTTTCCTTTTTGCCTTCGTTGTTCGCTTGTACCTATTAACAAAAAAAATTAAAGTTAGGCATGTATTACAAAAACAATAACACAAAACATGTCCACTATTTTGAGAAAACGAAATTGATTAAGCCACACATGAGTTCTTTATGATGAGAATTGACAAAATCAATTTGACTTAATAATAAAATATATCATAAGCTATCCTATCATACCACTAAGTCAATTAAAAAAAATCAATCCTTTATGATGAGTCCCTTATGATGAGAATAACCCCATGATACAAGAGCATTGATATTTAAAATTCGACAAAATTAATTGACTTAATAAATAATAAAAGATATCTTGAAAGCTATCTTATCATACCATTAATTCAATCAAAATATCAATTTCAGAATAAAGTCAAAATAAGGATGATACAAAGTGAATAAATGCCCTTTCTTAAAATGATGTTATTTTCAAGGAGAGGCTGAAACAGTGTGAGAACTTTTTAAGCAAATGCTATTGACAAGTGAAAATTCTGCGCCTAAATTCTTTTCAAAAGCAGCTTAAAATCACATGCAACTTGTAGGTACATGGACAATGTAAAATTTAGAATGAAAAAAGCACATCAGCTCATAATTATTAGTTCAAAGTCTTGCTTCCTTATTGACCAAACAATCCGCTTTGTACGGGGTGTTTCACTGACAGTATTGACTGCAGCTGTTGGAACTGCACCTCACAACAATTTAAATAGTGATGTTAGAAGATAAACTTCAAAACTAATGTAATTGTCAATGTAAAACCGTATTTAGCTAAATCACTATTCAGCAATAATGAATGAATGCTTATGTTACTCTGCAAAAATGATGTGAGTTGGAACATTGGAGAGCGACTTGAATGGTGCCTGCGCTACCAAGAAACCCCACTTCTATCTTGTCGATGGTCGTATGTTAAGTCTTTGTCAGAAGTCGATCCTTTGGTGTTGCCATTGGAGGAGCTTAACACGTCAGCAAAGACTTTCAAGGATAGCCGCTATCACATGCAATGACCTTATCTCTCATGCCGCCATGATGAATGGAGTTGTTGTCAATGTTGCAAATAGGAGTTGGTAGATAATGAATTGAGAATTAATGAGAAGTAGTTGTAAACTGCAGATTCATAATGGTGTGAGGCGGCTGTATTCAGCGATGTAGGCAGCTACAGACCTTTTTAGCGTAGACACCAACTTCGCGCGCTTTCAGATTTTGAATTCAACTTCTGCAATTTAGTGAGTGGTCATTTCTCAGACTATTTGACTGAATATTTCTTCCACAATGCCCATTTTAATGCATTGTGAGGCGTGGCTCAGCTGGTGCAAAGCATGCGGGTCTCTTCATCTCCAGTTCTGCGCAGGTTTGTCTCTTCCAAATGAATTCACTGAAAATGCATTAGAAACTGTCAAGCAAATATGATAAAATGTGTTTGCTAAGAAGGCTGTAGAAATTTTCAAGCAAATGTAATATCTTGAGTAGATGAAGAGATATTTGAACTCTTTAGATCTATCTTGAGTTTAGACTTTCCGCGCTATTAACTAACCACTGTTAGTCTGCAGGGATGAACATTTGAATCTACAGCCAATAACTGTTAGCAGATGTAAATGTCAGAAACATAATGAACAATCATTAGACATATGCCATGACATCCAATACTAAAACGTGCGTGTAGATGTGCGTGGCAAGTAGATGCAGGAAGTGTGGGGAAATATCCAACAAATAATCATGTTGAATGTGCGCTGTCTATGACTACTAAAAACAAAGAAAGATAGGCTTGTGGCGTGTTTGAAGAATGGCAGGAGCGAAACAGATTCATAACATCAATAGGGGCGCTGGGAAATCCACGGCTATTACTGCTAACAACATCATCAAGGATGATAGAGGTGGCTATTTAATGGCAAGCACCAGAAAATATCCAATCACATTATAACTGGAAAATGTGTGATGATAAAAGAAAGAGTGATTAAGAGCAGCGAATCTTGTAGTCTTCGAAGCCATCCACCATCAAAATCTAATCATATCCGGAGAAAAGATAGCAGTCCAAACTAGCAGTCAAAATTAACACCGATACATCAGTAGACACCATCAGACACTCAATGATAAAAATAGAAAAGCTGAATCAAAGCTTTACTTGAATCTGTATTAGGATCGATTCATGACTTATTTAAAAGGTCATACGTCAAATGAGTATTGAATAGCTTATCTGAATTTTCTTTGGCTAAATTGAGAATCGGCAGGCAAAGAAAATTTAGCATATTACAGTGAAATCAATATACTAGGAAAGCCGCAGGCAGAGATTGGTGAAATTTTATTAGAACCAGAAATGCACATTAGCAGACGAAAGGTGGATTACTGCACTATAAATATGTGTCTGTAATGCAGAGGCGTGTTCCTATAGCCCAAAGATATATAACTACTAATGGAAGGCATATGACACAAAAGCAAATCTTGAGCCTAACGGTAGCTTTTTGAAAAACAATAGAAACTGCAGGTGAAAATAATACTGTCAAAACATCACTGCAATAAATATCAGAAAGAACCAAGCAAATGAATCCACAATATTAGTCTAACGCCCTCCTTCTAGCGCCAATTTGTGGATGCTAAAATCTGCAAAATGTGGTTAGAAATCCAACAATAAAACCTGCATAATCGTTAGTATTTCAACAACAAATCAAGATATTCAACATCATTATGAAATAATACATCATGTTTAAAATGCAAACAAATAACAAATGATCTAAAACAAAATCATAAGAAAACATGATGCAAACTATCTCATATTGGATTGGTGTCACATGTGCTAGTGACCCTTTCCCAATCCTTGATCAAAGCTCAAAATGATAAAATGCAAATGGAGATGGTGGGGTGATGATGAACAAGATCAAATCTCAAATGAAGAGAGTAACCTTGCCTAAAATTGTGAAGGATTTGCTTGAGGATTTGCTTGTATTTAAAGATTTTCAAATGCTGAATGTTGAAGAGGGACCAATGTGGGACAAAGATCAAGCCAATAAGATAAGGCCACTTGTCAAGTGGTGATTGGTCAATGCATGTGCAAGATTTGGGAAGAGTGCCCAAGAGGGGGAAATTTTGAATTCAAATTTGCAATAAATGCTGATTTTGACTTTGGAAGGGGGCATGTAAGAGACATGTAAGGCCTCATAAATGTTTTGTTTGGTGTACATGTCCACTTGGGGGGAAATTCAAACTTGGAGAATATTCTCCCTTTATGCCAAGTTGAAAATAAGTAATTTTGATAAATCAATTAATTGCAATTTCATGTGCAAGTGGCCAAATCTAGAGAATGCAAGTGGGATGAGATTAGCATTAGATCAAGATTAGGTTAAATTAATGACGATTAGGCTGATTTGACCACTTTGACTTGATTTAGGGATTTAAATCAAATCAAAGGGAGATGAATGATGATATGAGATTTAATTAAATAAATGATTGATTTATTTAATCAAAGAGATGATAGGATCGAGTTTGATTTATTTGATTTAAACTGATGACTTTAGGAGATTGATAAATGAACTTGATTTATTTGCCGAATGGATGATTATGACCTAGTTGAATGCATTATGTCAATTTGACGTGTCTACACTAACAAAGGGGATAAATAGTCGGATGACTAAGGAGACGTGTTTGATCATATGGAAGTGATCAAATTAGATGTCTACAAAAACAATGCATAAAGGAATGATGAATGAACAACAAATGCAATGTCACAACTCACCAAACCTTAATTAAACCTTGGAGAACAAATCTACAATCTTGCATGAAGTGGCCTCAATGAATGTAGATCTTGATCACAAAACTTGATTAGAAACAATGCCTTGAATATGCTTGAATTGCTCTTGAATGCTACATCAAGACATTAGCTCAACAACATGCATGATACACTATGCCTTTGACATGATGAAATGACTCTTGATTGCTGCAATAAAATTTTATAAATTTTCCCTTGAATGCCTTAGAAATGCTCTTGAATGCTCTTTTGAAAGTACTCTTGATTGCATAAATATTGCTTAAAAGTCTTAGGATGAAACTACGTGAAATAACCTTATATTTATACTTATCTTAACATAAATTCTCAAAATTCAAATAACACAAGTTGACATAAGATCTAGGACGTAAAATCATTAAAATACTACCAAAAACATATTCCAAGGAGGGGGGGGTTGTCCTAGGTCTAAGTGAGGACCCATTCACCATGTGGTGAATGGGTCCTAGCTCACTTAGCTAGGACACACTTTGGGGATTGTGAAATTTTATGTAGAAATAGGGTCCTAGGACCTAGTGAGGACCCATTTTCCAGGTGACGAATAGGTCCTAGGTGTTGGTGTAAATAAAGTCTTCTACCTAGTTAATTCATTACTAGGGGACTTATTTACATGTTAACTTTACTTAGATCCTATGAATCTTTCTAGAAGGTGTTATTTATCATTGGTTGTTATCTTATCTTTGACTTGTAACACATGTGAACCTAGGTAGTTGTGATAAGTTGTCTCATGTCATATGATTAAGACACTTGTCATAATCTTATGAAATCTTGTATCTCACCTTGGCTATATAACCAAAGGGTCTCTACTACATTGTACACACAACATTGAATCATAATTGATAAGAATATAATGTATTCTTGTCATATTCATATTCTCTCTTTTGTGCTTTCCATTTTTCCTCTAGATATTGGTAGACTATCTTCATAGCCAAATTTAACATGGTATTAGAGTGGGTTGGGTGCCTTTGGTTAGCCATTTTGTGAGAGATCTTGGTAAATTTGAATATTTGAATATGCTCTTCTCTTGCATTGTATGATGATTTCAAGAATCAAAAAAACTTCATAGAAATACCAAATTTGAGGGGTTTCTCTTCATGGCTCTTTATTGCAGGTTCAAATTGAAGCTTGCTATTGCAAATATGATCTCATCATTGAGTTCAAAGGGTTCGAGAAAGTCAATTTTTTCTTTTATTTCATCCAATTCAGACATATGAGGCCAAATCTATTAGGGTTTGTAGTTAAAGAGAGGTTGCCAAATCCAAAAGCTAGCTGCATTTTTGGATTATTCTGGGTTAAATATGACCTTTTCATCATGTCCAAAAGGCCCAAAACCCCTAAGATTGCTTGTCAATTCGTCAAATTCAGAGTAGTTGTCCACTGATGCAAACAAAATTGCCTAGGAAGTCATACAACCCCCTAGATCATCATTATTACTAGTCGGTACAATTTTATGAAAAAATCATTATTTAGTTTTTAAATATTTTCTAAAACAAAAATATATATATAGTGTTGATTAAATAATTTGAAAGGTTTTATTTTAAATCAAAAATAAAATAAAAAATTTGAAGTTTGCAGATTGTAGACCTGTACTCATGACCTGTGTAGAGTAGGTACCACCACATACAATAGCCACCATATGGAAACATCCTGCTTGTCCATGCAGGCCCCCTCTCCCACATGGGCTAGAAAGTCAAATTCTAAGTGGCAAAATATTATTTGGGTTCCTTTAATAAAAATACAACCAACATCAAACAAAAGGGCATTGTCAAATCAAGAATATTTGCAGATTCCAAATTCTCTAGGAATATTTTGACCAATTTGCTTAGATTCCATCGGACAAAATATTCTTCGAGCATATTCTATCACTGAAAAAGAATCTTCTAGCCAAATCATGCTACAGGTCATGAAGGCTATTTAGACGTCAAATTTAACTCTCTGAAGCTCGTGACGACTATTTTCCCATCAAATTTAGGACAAAAGTCTAATGATGTCAGCACAATTTTGAAAAAAATTTCCCCCTCACGGTTGCAGTTTTCAATTTTCCAGTCCAACTTTGAAGCCCCATAACTTGCTCATTTTGACTCCTTTTTTTGGGCAATTTCTTTTTGGGCTAATTTTTTGCGCTCTTTGTAGTGGTGCAATCAATTTTTGGTTTTGGTCTCTAGATTTTTCATAAATTGTAGATTCTCACAGGTGTTGCTGCTTTGTCCTTATTTTGAGAACTTTGGGAGCTCATATCTTGCTCCTACAGTAACATTTTTGGGTGCAATTTTTTTAAAGTGCATATTTTTCATGTAATTTTCAGTGTATGATCAGTTTGATCTCATTTTGTACCAAAAATTATACTTGATTTTGTGGCCTATTATGGCATCTGTAAGCACTAAGATCAAGTCTAGCTCGCTATTTTGGCATCTAGCAATTATAAACACACTAAATATAAAGTGTCAAATCATATATTGTTGGGGGGTTCCTTGATTGAGTGATTTGGGGGGTCTTTTGGTTCATTATTTTGATTCGTTTGCTTGTGCTCTCTCATTTTCATGGATCATTCTAAGGTTCCTTTGCTCATATCATAATATAATTATTGAACGTGGAATCAAAATGCATGGAGTACTCAAATGAATAAAGGTCACTCTCTCTATGTTGAAAATAAGGTACCTGAACCTACATATGTAGATAAAAAGATATAATGGATGATTAAACATACCAAAGCTCTTGTATTTCTTCATAGACTAGTTTCTCAAGATTTTTTTTATTTCAAATTGAATCATGTAAAAATTCTCATGAAGCTTGGGACAAATTGAAAACATTGTATGGTCCTACATATGAATTAAGAGGCTATTAAATTTATAATGAACTAATGAGCCTTGATCCTTAGAGATTTGACAACATCCAAGACTACATCACTAAGGTTAATGATCTAAGAGAGCAATGTAAAGCTTGTGGAATTGATAAGAAGGACATTCAGTTGGTCTACAATACAATGAACAAACTTGGTTCTGATTATGCTTCTTTTGTTTCTAGCTTTCATACTCATAGATTGACTATGGGGTCTACATTTACTAAACCTTCATTTGCATCATTTTCTGAGATGTTGATACATGAGCAACAAAAGGTTATCTCAACGGGTCTCATCAAGACTTCTAAATCTCAGGCATTGTTGGTGAAAGAATCAAAATCAGATAAGAAACAAAAGAAAGCAAATAATAATCCACATTCATATCAAGCAAAGGAAAAATCCTCTTCTAAAGGGGAATCATCTAAGAAGGAGAGCCCTACTTGTGCATATTTCAAGAAGGATGGAAATGAAGAACACTATTTTTATAAGAAGGATATTGATGAGTTGAAACATCTTCTCAAAAAGAATCACATTGATTTGCCTTCGAGAATGTCTAAATCACCTCCTCCTCATTCTTCTTCAAAATAGTTTTAAAAGGATAAAGTTCAAGCTTCTACATTAGGATATAAAGGACATGCTCTTTGTGCTCTTTCAAGTCATGGATCAGGGAGATGACTTCTAGATTCAAGAGCATCTCATCATATGGCATCTTTGTAGTCTATATTCTCTTCTTTTTAGCCTTGTAATGTGTCTCCTATTTTGATGGGAAACAATACATACATGAGTGTAATTGTGAAGGGATCTATTAGTTTTGGGGACAACAATTTCCAATATGTTTTGTGTGTTCCTCATTTGATGAACAATATTCTTTCCATATATCAGATTACACATGGTGGAGATGGGAGGACTGTGCAATTCACACCTGATTCAGTCATCATTTGAGACTTGGAGAGTAGAGAGATCATTACTACTGGGATGGTTGATCATTCATCTTGGTTGTATACCTTTGTAAATTTTTCTTCTGATGGTGGCATTGTTCCTTCAACTATTGATCACACTTCAAGTATGAACCATGATTCAGAGGAGACATTTGGCTTCTTGAACTTGGGAGTTCTCACATCATATCCCGCTCTTGAGTCATGCATTTCATCTCCTCCATCTATTGTTGTAGTTGATGATGCTTGTGTTGCTACAAATATGGCTTCTTCTAATTCAATTTAGCGGGATATTTATTGTCTTTTAGATTTGGTTACTTTGGATTGCTTCTTAATAGGCATTTTAGATTTGTTTGTGGAGTCTCATATTGCAGATTTGGGAGACATTATTGATGACATTCATCTTCTCTTTGACAGAGAAGATCCTTTTTCAGTTGTTGTGAGGGACCACTTTGACCCTCTTTTTCATTCTCCACATGATCATTCCTTGCAGTTTGACATGATTGTAGATACTTTTGGATAGCATTGGAGAAGGCTTCTTTCTCGTCAGAGGGGATATCATTGTCTTTGTATTGTGTTCTAGATTCATCTCTACTAGATTATGGATTGTCCTCTTCAATAGTGTGGTCTAGAACGCTTGTTTGGAGTGTGTCATCTTTCAGCATCAACATGGAGACAATTGAGCATGCTTCAGAGACATTCTACATTATCTGTCAGGAAGAACTCTTGCATACATTCTTGGTTTTGTTTCTTCCTAAGGGAAGGAATGTTGTTTGACGCTTTTGGATCATCTTCAACATTCAATTTAAAGCTTCTACCATTGCAAGAGACTCAACATTGAGGGGGGGCTGCATTGTCTCTCTTCTTCTTCTCTCTTATGGTGGTCTTTTTCCTCACATGGGGTTTTGGCCTTCTCATTCTTCATTGGGAGCATTTCTTTTTTGTATTTCATCTCTCTTTTGGGGAGGAGTTTTGTCCTACTAGGTTTTCTCCTTTCCTCTAGTTGTGAGAGATTTCTTTGCATTTGTACATGGGTACCTAACATGGCCTAGTAGTCGAGACCCATTCTTGCATCTTTGTGTCATTTGCATAATAATCTACTACTCTCTAAGTTGTACTTAAGTGGGGGTGTTGGTGTAAATAAAGTATTGTACCTAGTTAATTCATTACTAGGGGACTTATTTACATATTAAGTTTACTTAGGTCCTAGGAATCTTTCTAGAAGGTGTTACTTGTCATTAGTTGTTATCTTATCTTTGACTTGTAACACATGTCAACCTAGGTACTTGTGATAAGTTGTCTCACATGTCATATGATTAAGACACTTGTCATAATCTTATGACATCTTGTATCTCACCTTGGCTATATAACCAAGGGGTCTCTACTACATTGTACACACAACATTGAATCATAATTGATAAGAATATAATGTATTTTTGTCATATTCATATTCTCTCTCTTTTGCTTTCCATTTGGCCTCTAGATCTTAGCAGGCTATCTCCATAGCCAATCCTAACACTAGGTCACTAACCTAGGACACACACCTTCAAAAATTAAGTGTTGTGTAATATCATTTATGGATGTTGGGCTTTATCCCTCAAAATATGTAATTAATTAGGCTTAGATTTGAATTAAAGGGGCCAATTAAGCTCAATTAATTAATAAATCCCTAGATTAGTGTGAAAGTGTAAAGATACACTTTACAACACCATGAATAAGACACCATTAAGTCCATTTTAGTTTAGAAGGGTCCTAAACTTAATGTGAATGTGTAAAACACATTACAACACTAAATCAAGGCATAACTAAGCTCATTTTAATATTAATTATTTCCAAATTAAGTGTGAAAAAGGGATTTTTTTTCCTACACTACATTTTTCCCCCACTTTAGTGAGAGTATGACCCCATGTCAAACTCACACTAAAGTAGACATTCCAGATACTTATGTATGAAGCAATGACAAAGATTCACAATCATACAACATCAAAGTCCAAGAAGAAAAAAGAGGCAGATCAAGCCTTAACTGTCCAAAGCGATATGGAGCATGTCTCATCTATTTGTCCAAGAGAAGGGGGAGGATCAAGCCTTAACTATCCAATGCGATGTGGAATACATCTTAGCTACTTTTCCAAAGAATGTTTTCCAGAAGAACTCGATGTCCACTATGCAAACAACATGCATGCTCACTCTGGGGTAGTGGAACCTGAAGTTGTCCACTAGGTGAGTATCCCTCAGGAAGGTGGCTTAGTGATAAATTCATGCTTGTGTGTTAGATCTCAATATACTTACCATACCAAAGCTATCCCTTTGATAACTCCAATAGGGTGCCACTCACATTCTTGTTTCGTGCTTAACAAGCTATATTATGTTAAGTACCTATGCACATGGAAAGGCTCTACAGGAAAGCAAGGTGTGTTATGCTAGGTGGCCTTGAATTAGGGTTTGGAGCTTCACAAGGTTAGCAAGTTCCATTATGCCAAACACTTATGAATAATAATGCTAGTAAAGGTTTTTGTTCAAAGGGAATTTGCTTCATTCGTGTAAGGTCTTCTTCTTAGGGATCATCGTGCCTAATGTCTCCAAGAGAGGACAAGTCAAGATTAAAAGTTTCACAACTTAGGGAATGCAGTGTGTCACATCAAGCCACTAAGAAGAAATTTGTACGCTAAGAAATATCGCACTCTTGGAGGGCATCAAACCCAATGAAACCACCAAGAAAAGGATGCATCACAAGAAAAAAGAATATCACACCATGAAACATGCAAAATATCAAAAGATATTATCAATGTATGCCCCCACTTTAAAGAAGTTGCTAACACCATTTCTATAAGAAATTGCTTAAAAGTAGCCAATGTTTACTCCCAAGACATGAGAGCTTTCCTCGAAAAACCCTATGCAAAGTTATATGTTTCTAAAATAAAGCTACATCATGAAAAAGGAAAGAGGGGTTGCCCCTAGAAATACATAAGGGATCTATGGATTCAAGGTCATTATGTCTTTGCTTTATTGTTGTTTTTAGAGTTTGAAAACATCATCATTCCCCAAATACTCATAGAACTAGAAGAATGACACAAAGAGAGTGAAAACAAAGAAAAATACTTTTGGGTCAACATGGAAGAGACCTAAGTGTCTTGACGCCTTGTGTCATCCCCAAAAGGAAAACACAAGACACATGAAAATGTTTACAATATATAGAAGAATGTAGATACATATAGAGGAATGCACAAAAAGAGAAATATACATCAAATGAAATAGTATGAGGGATCACATTATGCACATGTAATCACATAAAGAAACATGAAAAAGAAAACAATGCAAAATACTAGTAAGGAACATGCGAGTCAACCTATAGCAGGTCATCTGCATCCTAATGTTGATTGGTGTATATGAAAGGAAAACAACTAGCCAAAGGGACCATCATCAAATTCCAAAACTAGGACAAGGCTAACTAACCCCTTGCCCCCACTAAGTACAGGACAAGGATGAGCTGAGATAGGTGATGAGAATGAGCTCCTTGCGATAAAGAGAATGATTTGCAATGAATGTATAATATGTAATAATGAGAATTCCATGACCCTACAACTATTGCATGGCAAGGAGCAAAGGTCATGCTATGCAATAATTTGATAACAATAATCATCGTAAAAGTAAAAATTACTCATTATTAATTTTAATGCACGACACTCATTAGTAAGATGCCCAAGAGTTCTATGATATGCACAATAATTCATGTTTTTCTTAGGTATGTTGCTTTTTGTTGGAGGTGGCTATCTAATCCACCTTTTTTAAGGAGTTGTTCCATATTTTGTTCAATTTCTATTTGAGTATGTAAGAATGGAATTTTTTTGAGTTTATAAGGTTTTTGTGTCTTGCTTGATTCACCAACTTGTTGAGGTAGATGTTTAGGATAGGACCTAAGATGATCCTATCATCCTTGTGAGGCATTGGTTGTTCCTTAGGAAGGAGGAAACTTATATCAAGAGGAGGATCTTGATATCCTACTCCTTTTTTTTGTTCAATAGGAATTTTCCCTAAAAGTTTATGAATTTCATGCTCATTGGTTATGTCACATCCTTGGTTGGTTAAAATATTAAAGCCTTGGCGATAAGTCTTTTCTAGATTGATGGGAGTGTTTGTCACTTTGTTAACATAAGATGAATGCCTATGCACTTTCTTAGAGGAGTCAGGTTCACTCATTGTTGGAAGTTTAGGCTTAGTTTGTGACTCAATTTCAGGATGTAAAAGACCAAAAATCTCAAGTTGTATTGGTTGTTTCATGGAGGGGAAAAAGGATGCATTATTCACAAGATTGTTAAGACAATCATTTATGAATTCATGTATGCTAGCATCATCTTCTCCAATGATGTCAACTTCATGAGGAAACTCATTAGGAGTTGGGTGAGCATGAGTAGGTTCAATTGCATTATGATCATTTCTAAAAACACAACTTGAAACATCAACCAAGGAGAACAAAGACTTCCACACATTGCCAAAACACTTGTCCATTTTCAAATTTTTAGACTTAAAAAAGGTAATTTGATGATTAAACTATGTAACAATCTAAAAATGAAATCTTGTAAATGCAATTTTGAAATCACACAATGCACTAAATGTACCAAATTTAGCTCGATATGATGAAATTGATGAAACAAAAACTCTACAAACTGAAACAGAAATCTAAAAGCAATAAACAAAAACACAAAACTAAAGATTTTAATTTTCGGAAATGCAGATTAAGGTATGAGTCCTAGATTAGGGTTTTGAAATTGATTTTTACAAATTTTCAAGTGTTTTCAGTGGTTTTTAGATTCAGTTTGTAATAGTAAGATTCAAATTTAGTTTTTTGTAAATGCAATGTGGAATGCAAGTGCAAATTATGACAAAATGATGACCTAAAAGAACCTAATTTGATGTGCAATTTATGTTTGAATTTTCAAATGCAAGTTTATATGATATAAATGATATACAATATGACTAATTTTTTGTATTTTTTAGATATTAAAGAATGTAAACGATGCAATCCTAAAACCGATAATGAGATGAAAATTTGAATGCAAACTAGAAACGCTAAATGAGATCTAATTCAATGCAAATGAATGCAAGATCTAAATCTAGGATGAAGAAGACTCCAAAATCAGAAAACTACAATGCTAAAAAATTCAAGTTCACCAAATTGAAAAAAAAAAAATGGATGTGAGGAATGTTCACCAACAAAATGGGGTTGATGAACAATGCACCTATTTTCCTAGTTTCACTCAATTATGAGGGCTATAATGTGTAAATGAATATCAGAAATCAAACTAAACCAATATAGCAACCAAAAGGCAGGTTTTAAGAGGGTCAAATGTTGGGTACCTATTGCAAAAAGTGCTTTTCTAGGTCTTACTGAGGACTCATTCACCCTATGGTGAATGGGCCCTGGCTAGGGTTTTGGAAAAATGCTTTCTGGGTTTTATTCTTCAATGTCTGCACTCCCATATTCTAGTTGGAGATTGTCAGAAACCTAGAAATAAATTTTGTAGCTCAGTTTCCATGATTTTGCAAGAAAGGTGAAAACTTTGACAACTTTTGCAATTTTGCTTTCCAATTGATCTTCAACCTAAAACCTGCAATCACACATCAAAGGAGAAGAAAATTGTTGTTTTGTTAGAGAATAGGGGTTTGCCTTGGTCAAACCCCATTTTGGTAATCAAACCTTGAAATGAAACAATGCATAAAATAAGGATGAATGAACAACAAATGAAATGTCACAACTCACCAAACCTCAATTAAACTTTGGAGAAAAAATATGTAATCTTGCATGAAGTGGCCTCAATGAATGTAGATCTTGATCACAACACTTGGTTAGAAACAATTCCTTGAATATGCTTGAATTGATCTTGAATGCTACATCAACACATTAGTGATGAGTGCTCAAAATGACACTTTAATTGATATTTTTATGTTCTCAAAGACTTTATTATATATTAATTAGCTATGTTGGCAGTGGATTATATGCTTATATGTTTCCTTGTTTTATCTTATATTTAACTAATTTGCGGATATATTAGAAATGATATTTTGCATTAAATGTGTTGCTTTTTAATGATGTTAATGATGGAATGATTATGCAATTTGAAATCTTTGCTATCATAATAGCATCCTATCTTTGAGGATTATGTTCAAATGATTAAATGCTTACTTCATGAGGAGGAGGTGTTAAACTCTTTGTTTAACAAACTTGAAATATGTTGTGCTCCTGATCGCTCTAGCTAGATCTTGATTTATCAATTCCGAATTTGCAAGGAAAGCAGAGGTGTGGAAGCAACTTTACTAACATCAAAACCATAGGGAAGTAAGCATACAATACTTTTAATTTCCAAATTACAATCTAATTAAGACACACATTAAAGATTTATAGAAATAGAGAAGATACTCAAAGACAATGAACAACAGATTTACGTGGGAAACCCTTTCGGGAAAAAACCCACCACACCAAGCTGAATCTCTTTGTATTACAATAACAACAATTACATACAATGCAGAGATACAACTCTCTGGTATCAGTTCACAGTAGCTTCATTCACTGTTCAATCTCTTACATAAATGCTCTCAATAATCCAATACCTATCCAATTCAGAATTGATCTCCTTTTATCTTATCACATTCTAATTTTTATCTTTTGTTCATCCTTATCCGCCATTGCCCCATCGTAGAAAGTTTCCTCTTGAGTGTTGATTTTTCCTTGCATGCAGTTCAGCTCCAGCATCGCAATTGTTGCAAAAAACTAACTGTCATCCATTTGAAATTCGCTTCCTCTGATTGGTCCACAAGGCTCCACATAGGATGGTTAATTTTGTACAAAGGCGTTCAAACTTTTTTGGCATATCGGTGAGACACTAACAGTGTCTCCCCGATGCCACAAAGTCTTCACTATCAATATCGTCATAGATTCCAACAGTCAGCAAGATGATATAGTGAACACCATGAGTCATACCAAATTCATCGACATCCATTGCATTTCTATCAACAAGAGTTTCTCCATCGGCAAGACATTTTACTAAGCTCACAAATTGCATTGACTTCAGTTTTCCTTTCAGCAAGACTATCGCTCTTTGGTGAGACCACATATCGATATCCTAAGTCACACTGAAGAGTCATACCTGTCAGCAAGACATTTCACTTCACCAAGACCTCCCACTGAGTCTTCATGTTGTTTCAAAGCATCCTCCATTTGGTGAGACTCATCACTTTTTCCAGGACTTCATACTGAGGTCCTAAGTCATACCGAGCGCTCTAATCACTAGTCGGCAAGACATTCATCTTTCGTCGAGACCTCACATCGAGCGCCCATGTATTACCGAGTTGGCAAGACATTTGACCTTCGCCAAGACCTTTCATCGAGCACTCATGTCTTACCATGTCGGCAAGACATTTGACATTCGCCAAGACCTCATACCGATTGCCTCAAGCTACTCTGATGACTTCAGTTGTATCCCTGTCGGTGCGACCTTCCATTCTTGCTAGGACATCTTACCAAAGCCCTTGTGTTAGCCTGATGATCTATCGGTGAGACTCCCTTAAGTTGTTGGGACTTCATACCGAGTGATCAAGTCACCCTGAAGACCCCAGTCATTGTGAGTCTCCTCGACACCCAATAAGAAAACAACACTATCGGCCAAAGGTCTCCTATTTGATAAAAGGTCACAGTGAATGCTTCTAGTTACAATGATAACATCATTCGGCAAGACATCTGCTTTGTCTCGGTGATATGAACATTTCAAGAGAATTCATAACAACTAGTTGGCTAGACATGATTAATGTCACAGCGACTTTTCCCTCCAAGAGTTACATGTCAGTATGGATTGAGGAAATTATTCTAAAAATCTCCCACTTGATGAAGACCTTATTGAAAACTCCAGAGCATAATAAAAATACTAAAAATCATGGGCCAAGAGTCCCATCGAACTAGCACACCACCTATATTTTTATGTGCTCACAGGCTTCGTCAATGCATCTGCAACATTCTCCAGAGCATCCACTTTCTCAAAAGAGACCTTCCCATCCTCCACCATATCCCCTACAAAATGATACTGTACATCTATATGTTTCATCCTGACATGGAAAATAGGATCTTTCGCCAAACATATAGCACTCTGACTGTCACAGTAAATTGTAATTTTTCCTGCATCAAAACCAATGTTAGAACACAAACGTTTTAACCAGATTGCTTCTTTATAGACATGTGTATCTGCCATGTATTCTACCTCTGTAGTGGACAAAGTGACTATAGTCTGTCGCTTGCTCATCCAACTCACTGCACCATCATTCATCATGAAAACATATCCACTAGTGGATCTTTTGTTGTCAATGTTCCATGCCCAATCAGATTCCACATAACCTCGAATACTAAGAGTCCTTTGTGATTCAACCAAGTTCCCATGGTAACACAAAGCATAGTCTGAAGTTCCCTTCACATATCTAAACACTGTCTTCACATCATCCCAATGTTTCCTTCTAGGATTAACCATAAACAGACTAAGTACTCCCACTGCTTGGGAAATGTCTAGCCTTGTACATACCATTGCATACATAAGGCTGCCAACCACACTAGCATACGGCACACTGGTCATGTCCTCCATCTCAGTAGGAGATTTTGGACAGTCTTAACAGATAGCTTCGTTCCTTGCAAAATTGGAACAACTAGCTGCTTGCAATTAGTCATACAAAATCTTTCTAGAACAGTCATGATGTACTTACTCTGACTAAGCCAAAGTTTTTTATTTTTTCTGTCCCTGGTTATTTCCATTCCCAGAATATACCTTGTTGCACCAAGATCTTTCATTTTGAACTTTGCAGACAACTGAGACTTAAGATAAGAAATCATTAGCTTACTATTGCCTATGAACAACATATCATCAACATAGAGAGCAATAATAAGAACTTGATCACTTTCAACTTTGTAATACACACAATGATCAGATTTTGATTTTACAAATCCTAATGAAAAAAAAAAGTGTCAAACTTTTGGTACCACATTCTAGGACACTGTTTTAACCTATATAGAGATTTCTTCAACTTGCAAACCAATCTTTCTTTACCTTTTTCCACAGAGTGCTCCGGTCGGAACATATAAATTTCTTCTTCAAGATAACCATGAAGAAACACTGTCTTCACATCCATCTGTTCAATTTCTAAGTCATACGCTACTGCAAGTGACAAAAGAAATCTAATAGATGTCAGCTTAGCTACAGGAGAAAATATTTCTCCATAATTAATTCCCTCTACCTGGCAATAACCTTTTGCAACCAGCCTCGCTTTATATTTTTCTACAGTGCCTTCCAGACCAATTTTATTTTTAAAAATCCATTTGTAGCCCACAACTTTTATGCCTTTAGGCAATGGCACCAAACTCTAGGTATCATTCTTTTCTAATGATGCCATTTCTTCATTCATGGCTTCCAACCAAGAGTTTGAATCAGACATTTTAAATGCCTCTTTCATAGTTCTAGGTTCATCAGTGCTATAAATTAAATCATAGGCACAAGTAGACTCTATCAAAGAAAACTCATACCTATCAAGTTGCTTTCTTTCACTAGTTGACCTCCACACAGGCTGAGGCTGAGGTGGTTCTTTATTTTCTTCAGAACTTTCAAAGCTACTTGAGCTTTCCTCAGTATCAGGTACATTTCAATTTTTCAATTCCTCTTTATCTGGCATTAGAGGAATTTATGCTACATCCTTTTCATTTTCTGATTTCTTCTTTGTCTACAGATCCAGTGTAGAGGGCTTCAGCTCATGAAAGATAACACTTTTGTTGTATAAGACCTTCTCAGTCTCAGGATTCCAAAGCTTGTATCATTTTATGCCAGTGCTATAGCCAATAAAAATACACTTTACAGCTTTGTTTCCCAAATTAGATCTTTTTTCAAGTGGCACATATGCATATGCCTCACAGCCAAAGACATGAATATGTCTCAGAGAGGGATTCTTTCTAGACCATGCTTCCAAAGGCATCTTCTCAACAAGAATAGAGTTATGAGAATGATTTACCAAGTAACCTGTTGTAGAGACTGCTCTAGCCCAGAACTTCTCCTCCAAGCCAGCACTGCTCAGCATACTTCGTGCTCTTTCCATTACTGTCCCGTTGAACCTTTTAGCAACTCCATTTTGTTGCGAAGTGTAGGGTGTAGTCTTATGTCTTTTAATCCCATGATCTGTACATTACCTTTTGAATTCATTTGAACAAAAGTCACTGCCATTGTCAGTCCTTAAACATTTTATTTTCCTACTAGTCTAATTTTTAACAAGGTTTTTAAATTCCTTAAACCGACTGAACACTTGTGATTTACTTTTCAAAAAATATACAAATGCTCTTCTTGAATAATCATCAATAAACAATACATAGTATCTTGATTTAGATAAAGAAGAAACATTCACTGAACCAAACACATCAGAATATATATAATCAAGCAAACCAAATATTTGTGAGGACTGGAGTAAAATGAAACACGATGCTGTTTACCATATATGCAATGTTCACAAAATTCAAACTCAAGGATACAATCTTCAAACCCTTCTACTAGGTTTTTATTTTTCAAGGTTTTTAAACCTTTCTCACCAATGTGGCCTAGCTTATGATGCCAGAGCATTGTCTTTTCTATTGGAAACCTCCATGGAGTTTACACCATCAAGAACATTTCCCTCTATTCCTCCATGAGTAGCTTTCTGTGACTTCGCAGAGACACTATTGCATTGAATAGCTTGTGCATCTAGGTTGTACAAGGTACTAATATGAGCACCCCTAGCTAGCACCATAGAGCCTCTAGTCATCTTGCAACCATTTCTAGAGAATGTGACATGCACCCCAATATCATTTAGCTTGCTTACAAAAAGTAAATTACGAGTCAGACCTGGTATATGCATCACATCATTGATTCCTTTCACTCTTCCATTAAGGAATTGAATTCTGACTCTTCCACGACCAACAATTTCCAAAGATGAATCACTTGCCAAGTACAGCTTTCCACCATCATAGTTTTCATACTTCATGAAATAGTCTCTATGAGATGTCATGTGGAAAGATGCTCCAGAATCAATCAGCCAGATATCATCAGATGCTCACATAGCCAAGGCTGCAATGAAGGCATCTGCATCACTCTGAGAAGAATCATTTTCATAAGAGGTCTTCTTCTTCTTCTTTTTCTCCTCCTTGCAATCCCTTCAGCGACCAAATCTCCCACACCAAAGATTTCCACCTTGACTTCTTTTCTAGGAGACTTTGATCTCCTTCTAATTCTTCGAGCATGGATTTCTTTGTCCTTCTTGCCTTCTCCTTCCGGGATCTACCTTCTAAAAGCTGCAGCCTCTCATGGCTATCCTCTCGTAAGATTTTCTTCCCATCTCTTCCAACAACAAAGAAGCAACAACATCTTCCATCTTGAAAGTGAATTTCGTACTCCAAATAGCCATCACCAGATGATCCCAAGAATCTGGCAAAGAACATAGCAGCAACATGCAGCGATCTTCATCTTCAATCTTCACACCAACAGATGTTAACTGAGCAATCAGCATGTTGAAAGCATTCAAGTGATCAGCAACAGATCCTCCTCCCCGTGATTTCAAAGAGTACAGCCTTCTTCCTCAAGAACAATTTGTCTACCAAGGACTTGCTCTTGATAAAATGATGCCAGTCTTTTCCATGCTGAAGATGCAATCTTTCTTCATGCACGCTCTCGTAAGAACAGAAGTTCCACAAATGTGTTCTTATCAGCCCCTTAGACTTTCTTTTTGCAAGATCCCAATCCTCTTGCTTCATGCCTTGAGGCATCGTTTCAGACACAGCAAGCCATAGATCACGATCCACTAATAGATCTTCCATTTTGAGTTTCCACAACTCAAAATTGCTACCATTGAATTTCTCTATTTCCATCTTCCTAGATGTGCTCACCATCTTAATCTGTAATTAAATTATCAAACCTCTAGGAAACTCCCACTGAAAAAGAATTGACACAAAAAACCCAAGCCACTCACAAAGATAACACAACTGGCCAGGCTCTGATACCACTTGTAAGGAAAGCAGAGATGCAGAAGCAACTTTCCTAACGTCAAAACCACAGGGAAGTAAGCATACAGTACTTTTAATTTCCAAATTACAATCTAATTAAGACACACATGAAAGATTTACAGAAACAAAAATGCTCTCAACAATCCAATACCTATCCAATTCAAAATTGATCTCCTTTTATCTTATCACATTCTGATTTTTATCTTTTGTTCATCCTTATCTGCCATTGCCCCATCATAGAAAGTTTCCTCTTGAGCGTTGATTTTTCCCTGCATGTAGTTCAGCTCTAGCGTCGCAACTGTTGCAAAAAACTAACTGCCATCCATTTGAAATTCGCTTCCTCTGATTGGTCCATGAGGCTCCACATAGGATAGTCAATTTTGGTCAAAGGAATTCAAACTTTGTTTGCATATCGGTGAGACACTAACAGTGTCTCCCCGATGCCACAAAGTCTTCACTATCAATATCCTCATGGATTCCAACAGTCGGCAAGATGATATAGCAAACGCCATGAGTCATACCGAATTCATCAATATCTATTGCATTTCTATCGGCAAGAGTTTCTCCAATGGCAAGACGTTTTACCGAGCTCACAAGTTGCATCGACTTTAGTTTTCCTTTCGGCAAGACTATCGCTCTTTGATGAGACCACATATCGATATCTTAAGTCACACCAAAGAGTCATACTTGTTGGCAAGACATTTCGCTCTTGCCAAGACCTCCCACTGAGTCTTCATGTTGTTCCGAAGCATCCTCCAATCGGCGAGACTCGTCGCTTTTTCCAGGACTTCATACCGAGGTCCTAAGTCATACTAAGCGCTCCAATCACTAGTCAGCAAGACATTCATCTTTCACCGAGACCTCACATCGAGCACCCATATCTTACCGAGTCAGCAAGACATTTGACCTTCGCCAAGACCTTTCATCGAGCACTCATGTCTTATCGAGTCGAAAAGACATTTGACCTTCGCCAAGACCTCATACCAATCACCTTGAGCTACTCCGATGACTTCAGTTGTATCCCTGTTAGCATGACCTTCCATTCTCACTGGGACATCTTACCGAAGCCCTTGTTTTAGCTCGATGATGTATCGGTGAGACTCCCTTCAGTCGCTGGGACTTCATACCAAGCGATCAAGTCACCCAAATACCCCAGTTGCTATGAGTCTCCCTGACACCTAATAAGAAAACAATTCTATCGGCCAGAGGTCTCCTACTCGACAAAAGGTCATAGCGAATGCTTCTAGTTACATTGATAACATCATTTGGCAAGACATTTGCTTTGTCTCGATGATATGAACATTTCAAGAGAATTCAGAACAGCTAGTCAGCCAGACATGATTAATGTCACAACAACTTTGCCCTCCAGGAGTTACATGTCAGTATGGATTGAGGAAAATATTCCAACAGAGTTGACTTCTTCAGTCAGTTTGGGAACTTGCTATTCAACTACTATGTGGCAGATTTCTTTATGATACTTTCAATTTTGTTTAGTCTTAGTTTTTCCACTTTGTAATATTGGCAGGTAGTGCCATGATTTTGTATTCAAATAAGTGGATATTCCTATAAATATCTATCCTTAGATTTAGTTTGGAGTTAGTTAATTTTTTTTAAAGCATTGTAATGTTTGTAATACACACTTTTGTTCTACTTGCCTATTTGGGTCAATTTGAATGAAAACAAGAAGTTAATTTGAATCTCGGTGTTTAAGGTCCCACCAAAGGAAAAGCAAGGCCTGCTCAATCAAAGGAGGTGACCTTGTGTTATGTTCTTTGATTCAGTTGATTTTTGTTTCATTTTTATCAATTGGAAAGTTAGGAATGTTGATCTCTGTTTAATCACTATTAGTGACTGCAATTATTTATACTCCTAGATTAAGTTCATTGTGTTCTCAAGATAGTTCATTATGCTTTACTGTAGATTAATATTCATTCATTTACTGTAGATTTAATTGTTGTTCATAGGAACTAGAATTAATAATTATTTTCAAATACATGTAGTTTTTAATGGGAGAGATAACGAAGACTTATGGGAAGACAAAATTGAAGCTTGTTTGGAATTCATTCATGGAATTCAGTGTTACTATTTTCTAGATTAATATTCAAGACTATTTATATATACCCTATTACATCCTCATACATTAATTAGGTCGGTCTAATTAGATGTAGCCCCATTTTAATTCAAAAACACTTTGTCGGCTTTGTGTGTAAAATTGGAATTAAGGTCAACATGGATCTAAAATAGATCCCCTTAACATTTGCAATACATATTAATCTTCATAGCACAACTTCAAGCATTAGGTTGACTAGGGATTGGAATCAACCAATAAGCCAATCCACCCAACATAGATCATCCATGTAATCATATAAGCACACGCTATCTGGAATATGTGTAGTGCTAACACCTTTAAAACATCTCCCAAAATTGTAGAGACTAAAATCAAACACTTGAGGAATGCAAACCAAATAGGTCTCTTATCATCTTGTACTATATATGCCAAAATATATTTTTCCAAATTTTTGTTATATGTAACTTTCAGCTAGATTGACCAAAACTGTTGAAACCTTGAACATAGATGTATTTAACTATCCCAAACAACATACTATAACTGCATAAGCCAATCTTATATCATGAGTGAATTAGGACCAAATTACCAGATCAAGGTGACACAAAAACTATTTTTTAGATAAGACAAACTGTCAACAAACATTTTTGGCATCAATGACAACATATCAAAGGGTTCCTACTTCATTCTTTCAACATTGTTTCCTACATTAACTAGAGGATCTGCTTCTATGGGGAATCTAACACCTTTTTGTGGGAAAGAAACCTTATTGTGGCTCTTTTTTTGTAGTATAGTTCGTCATTTGATCTACCTTATTCATCTACATAGAATAAGTACAATCAAAACCAATACTACTGAAGAAAACAAAAACATATATTTAGTTCTTCAGACAATAATGTATAAGCATTTTCACATTCAATGATAGTTTAGTTTGTGTAAGATGAAAGTGATGCTTGAACAAAAGATTAATTAGTTTGTTTATATTTAGAGAAAGTTTTTTTTCCCAATCGTAGATGCACATATTCAAAGTCAATATCCACCAAGATTTTTTCTAATTGCATATTTTTTGGGCTTTTTTGTAGGATGTTTTATGTGTTTTCTTTTTAGTTTGTTGCATTGAAATTCAAAAAATATTGTAAACACCAAAAAACATAGGAATACATATATATAGTGCAAAACTATTGACCTGTGACTATAATGGAGAACAAAATAGTGTTGGAACAACTTCATTGTGATCAACATTGGAATTCTTAGGCATATACAAAATACACATATACTTGCACTACAAATTGTAAACTACAACTGTTAACCTATGACTCTAGTGAAGAAAAAAAGAAGGGATGAAAAATAGTCAGAGTTTAATGAATCTCATATTTGATAGGCATGTACAGTATATCTATAGACATATCCACACACATCAAATTGGGAAGTACACTTGCATTATATACAAGGGAAACACAATTATTTGTTGATATATGGTCAGCACTCCCCTTAGGATTTGTGACGAGGGACTAATTGCCTCCCATGCGATCCATGTCTCCAGTGGTTGTATCGAGCATGAACAGGTCAATCTTTTGGTGCAACAACAATCGTGGGCCAACAATTGGTATCAGAGCATTGGATCACAGGTTCAAATCCCCTCGAGTAACACTAAGGGGGAGATTTTTGGTAAAGGTTCAACACTCCCCTTGAGATTTGTGACAAGGGACTAACCGCCTCTCATGCAATCCATGACTTTGATGGTTGTATCGGGCATGAACATGTTGATCTTTTAGTGCATCGACAATTGTGGGCCAACATTGTTAGCCTATGACTCTACTCAAGTATGAAATAAGGCAAACGAATTAAAAGTAGTAAGTTAGAGTTAAAAAAATATCATATATGATAGGCATGTATAGTATATGCATATCCATGCACAACAAGCAGGGAAATATAGTTGTACATTGTATACAAGGGAGACACAATTATTAACCTATGACTATAATGGAGGGAAAATTAAATCAAAAGGGACAAAAAATTTAGTAAGTTAGAGTTTAACAAATGTCTTATTTGATAGGCATGTATAGTATACACATACACACAACAAATTGGGAACTACACTTACATTGTATACAAGGGAAACACAACTATTAACCTATGACTCTACCGAAGTACAAAAATAAGGGAAAGGCATGAAAAATAGTAAGTTAGAGTTTAGTAAATCTCATATATGACAGGCATGTACAACAAAAAAAAATGCAAGCATAAAAAACTAGGAACTACGCTTACATTGTATACAAGGGAAACAAACCTGTTAACCTATGATTGTAATGAAGAACAATATAAAGCATAGGGATGCAAAATAGTAAGAATGTAACAAATCTCATATCTGATAGGCTTGTATAGTATTAACGTGTACATGAACAACAAACCGGGGACTACTCTTACATTCTATAAAAGGGAAACACAATCATAGGCATAAATAATATAAATAATGTTAATATATTTAATGCATGTAGAGGAATACTTGGAATGATATGGAAGTTGGTAGTCTCAATTCTGTGTTGTTTCCTCCTCTTCTTCTTATGTCGCTCAATTCTATGTTGGTGACTCCTCTTTTTCTTATGTCACTTAGTCTAGAATAAGATAAGTCTATAAGGATTTCATGCCTATTTGAATTAGGAATTATTATGATTGTTTCATGCTTGTTTGGTATGGCATTTTAAATTCCTGTCCTGTTTTAATTTTGAAATTTGAATGACATAAATTGCAGATTTGATATGTTTTTGCCATTAAATTGTGAGTTGATTGGTTTGGTGGAATGTTTGCATTTGTTTCTATTTATTTTTACAGGAAGAATGGCGGCCTTACAACTTGTTTTGGTAGGTGTGTGGTTCACCTGGAGAGATGGGACAAACAAATGCCTATATGTGTTGAAGGGGTCATGTTAGATGGGGCAAAAAAATGCTTATATGTGTTAAAGGGGTCATGTACTAGTGGAAAACTTGGTTATAATAAGTTATATTATGAATCCAAGATGGGACATATGGGTTTGTATGGTGTTTATGTGATCTATTTTGATGTGTAGGTGTCCATATATGTTAGGAAGCCTTGTGTTGGTGCGACAGTTGGGTTTCTATCTTTGAAATTTGGGGGTCTACTTTTACCATACAACTTTTTTATGAACACCATGGATTTTGTCTTTGATTTGTCAA
>VDFB02030913.1:0-27938 GCA_007258455.2 Sequoia sempervirens
TGCAAGCTCATTATAATCACCAAGAATCTCAACACAAGCTTTGACACCATTATCTATAGGTTTTATCAAACTAGGGAACTTTAAACAACACTATCAGAAAGAAGAGATCACTTCTAGACGACCAAATCAAGAACCATTTGAGTTGCAAGCACATAAAAATATTACAAACCTAATTCCAAAATCGTAGACCAAAAATCTTAAACATGGAGGAATGTGGAACAGAATACATTCTCATTGTCATCACCAAATGTCCAGAAAATCAATTTTCACTCAAGTGAACATAACTCCCTCAAATCTTCATACCAGAGGTCCAAACTTGGAACATACTATCTTCATAAATGCCTCTAAATAACCTCCAATCTGTAGACAAATATATTTAATATGCAAGAAATGTGAAGCAAGTTACTGGACCATTCTTACCAAAGGCTCACTCAAATATTCATACCAGAGCACCAAACCATGCACAATCTTGAAGAGACATAGATAACACCATTATAAACCTTCTCACACCATTATAAACCTTCTTCCAGATCCACAAGACCTAAAACAAACTAGTGGAGGATTGTAGAGTAGATACATTTCTCCCAATCCACAGATAACCAACTTTGTCAAATAAGTTCACAAACTGGTGATCACAACTTTCACTCTTCATCAAACCAGAAGTTGTAATCTAGGATGTATCACCCAATGATGTCCTTAAATAACACTCCAAATCCACACCAACACAAGATCAACACAAAATAAATGCAGAGCACATACTGGAGCACAGTTGAAACTAATAACAACACATATGTGTTGACATCAATGACAACACTAGTTAGACACATATTTGCAATAGGAGATGCCTTAGGATCCTTCTTGGGAGTGGAAGAGGATTTCCTGAATGGAAAATTAGAGGATGTGGCCATTTTATATGTCGAAATTGACATAGGCATAGAGGTCTATAGTGAATTAGAAATAATATTGAATTTTGGAAGATGGATCCAAAAAGTGAAACTGTTGGAAGGAAGTATGTCAGGCTATTTCCTTTTAAGGGAAAAACTAGTGGTAGGAAGCTCAAGGCTAGGTCAAAGTTTAGGGGAAGGCAGGATATAATGCTTAGAGGTTTGTGTAGAAACTCAGGCTGAAAATCTGGATAAAGTGTGGCTACAAAAGGGTAGTCAAGGTAAAGCACCATTGATAGAAGTTGGGGTAGGTATAAAGTCACCATTACATACCCCCAACATAAAGAGCACGGAGCTAAGACTACAATGTCCCTAGAAAGGGACCTACTCAGATACAAGAACTTGGTCCCTACGAGGAGAACAAGATCCTAGGAACCCAACAAAATAAAGGTTCAAGCAACAAGAAAAAGAACTATCCCAGCTCTTAGTAAAAGTTGTGTCCTTGTAGAAGGACATTAGCCAACAATTGATAGATATATCCACTGAAAGCTCATCTCCAAAAAGGGATGATGAGCTCAAGCCTATGGGTGCTACTCATAAGTTAGCAAAATGAAGAAGGCTACCGATTAAGGAAATTGTGACTCAAGAAGATTTGGGTGAGACACCTTGTACAAAAAATAACCACATGTGGTGCATGGCTGAAGAGCCCATTGAGGACCCAAAACAACATTGGGATGTGTTGTGCCCTTAGCACACACGCCCCGTTGGGAATGGGGACCCTCTTTTCTTTTGCCTTGTCGGGTCTATCAGGGCCACCTCGTTTTGCGTGCCCCTCCTTTTTGACATTTTGCATGGTCTGTATTACCCTAAAGTTTCATCCTAAGATCGACCGTGGCTCCCCTTTTAAATTTTGGTGCCCTCAGGGGGCCTTGTGGGTTCCTTAGGCCGTTCGGTCTTTGGGGTGGCTCTGGGCCCCTCCGGGCCTGAGGCTTCGAGGTTCCCTTATCGGGTTTCCCCTTTTCATTTGCCGCCCTGGCGGCGTTTCCCGGGCATCTTTCCGCCCTTCGGAACCCGCCCCACCGTTTGTCGTTCGTTGTCCTTGCCGGTTTCCCGACCGGTCTCTGCTCCTTCGGGCCCTGGGCTTCGGAAGTCCGAGTCCGGACTTCCGTCCCAGGATCGCCGTCCGCGATGGCGATCCTCCATCGACGGCTCGTCCCTCGGGCTCCCGGGTCTTGTTCGCCACCGCCGTCGCCGAAGTGCAAAATCAAACGGCGGCGAACTCCTTGCGGCCGCCCACCCTTCGGTCCCCGGGGTGTTGTTCGCCGCCGCCGTCCAAACGAAGTGCGAAAGTTCCTTCGGCGGCGAACTCTCCACCGCGCCCCGCCCTCCGGGCCCCAATCCTTCCGTCGCCGCCGTAGTCCGTGGTCACCTTAAATATTTGCGGCGACCGTTGTTGCGCAGCCTCCCGCCCGCCGGGTCCCGAAGCCCTCGTCGCTGCCGCCGACTCGAATTTGAATCTCACCGACTTTTGGCGCGGACGTACAAGGCATTAAATGCAGCATTAATGAGTGGTCGGGTATATAAATCGGGGTCTGCCGAAGTCTTTTTCACTTAGCAAATTTTAGCGGATTGGAGCAGCGACCGAATTAGAGCCCACTGCAAACTGCACCATCACGATCATCGACCCCAGCATCGTTCCGTCAACTCTGCCGGTGCATCCCATCATCGTCCCGCTTAGCGAGTTGGAGGTAGGCCATCCTCATTCACTCTCCCATTATTTTTGATCATTTTGAGGATTTAAATGAATTGAGCAACCAAATTAAATTGCATAAAATGAACACTCTCTGCATTGCGCCCCAAACCCATATCCTTAGATTTTCTGCGGCCCCGTCGGAATCGCCATTTTCATCTCCCGGGACTTGTCCATGTCACGGGTGTTCTTCGCACAAGGCGAAGAATGCCGCCGGGCCCGAGACCCTCCGTCGCCGTCAAGATCCGAGCCATGAACCCCGCCGGCGGAGGTCAGCCCTTCCGGGCCCGGGCCTCTGGGTTTCCCGTCCCGGGCTGCCGCCTTAAGTTTTCCGCCGTTTTAAACTTCAAAATCTCCCGGCGGCGCCCCTGCTTCCGCGTCCCCATGACCTTCCGGGCCCGGCCGTCCAGAGTTCCGCCACCGGAACTCCGTGACGTTTCCGCCGTCCCTCACAGCCAAACCCTCCCGGCTGCCTGACCTTCGTTCTCCGGGCTCGCTCTCACCGCCGCCGTCGCCCGAGCTGTATTGAAATTTCCCGGCCGCTGTCTCCTCGCGGTGCCCCGACCCCCGGGCCCCAGTTCCCCTTTCGCTGTCGCTGTCTCCTCACGGCGCCCCGGTTCCCCTTTCGCCGTCGCTGTCTATTCCTTCACGGCGGCCGGCATCCTCTGTCCCTCCGGACCCCGGGTCCCGGCTCCCCTTTCGTCACCGCTGTGCAAGTCATCGCCAAATACCCTTGGCGGCCCGTAGCTCACGCCAATCCGCCTCCCGGGTCCCGGTGTCGTTGACGCCGCCGTCGCCTGTGGGTTGTCGTAGCCTACTAGCGGCCGTCCCATTGCGTCCTCCCGCGGACCGGAGCCCAAACGATACCTCACCATCGTCGCTACGCCACGTCCAAATTGCTAGGGTGGTGAACCTCTTTCGGCTCCCCGCCCTCCGGACCCTGGTCATCTCCTCGCCGCGGCCTTTCAGAATGATCTGACAAGCACGCAGCGGCTGTCGGCTCGCGTCCTCCCAGCCTCCGGATCCCGGTACCCCGAATGTCGTCCGGTATAAAACTGTTAAAGTAAACCTGTTTTCGGCCGA
Source organism: Sequoia sempervirens (assembly GCA_007258455.2). Taxonomy (NCBI): domain Eukaryota; kingdom Viridiplantae; phylum Streptophyta; class Pinopsida; order Cupressales; family Cupressaceae; genus Sequoia; species Sequoia sempervirens. The sequence continues at coordinate 3,718 of VDFB02030913.1, forward strand.
CCTTCGCCTTGCCGGGTTCCGGCCTCCGGGTTTCCACCGCCGGACTTCCGCCTAACGTCTGCCGCCGTCGGCTTCCTTTGCCAGACTACCTTCCGGCCTGAAACACCTGGAGCTCCCCAAATCGATCCAAATCAAGTCCAATCGAGAATCTGACTTCGACCCACGTCTTAAATCAGGCCATTCTTCATCATGGGTCTCTTAGAACATTAAAATCTGACCAACGGGGGTATCCGGGAACTTTCGGGCGTGTTTTCCCTTCCTGGCAGCATTCCTGCCAGGGAAGTCCGGCCCTCCAGGCCCGGATTGCTCATTTGCCCTAAAGTGAAATCAATATCGTTAGAGAATTAAATTTATGATGCATTTGAATGATTGGTTATATAATATGCTCGCAATACGGACTAACATTAACGTTTTTAGTGTTTTCTTGTGCTAACTTAGCCCTTTGCCTGCAGGATATATGGAATCGGCCGCAGGAACTTCAGGGGCCTCTACCAAAAAGGACAAGGGTAAGAAATCCGGAAAGGCTGCCCGTCGGAGAGACGACAAAGACCAAATGAAGTTCCAATTTCAGGGTGAACCGCTCCAGTCAAAGGTTTCGACTGATTGGAAAGAGATCTCGGACACCAAAATAGGCCAGGTGGACATAGATGAGTTCATCCAGAGGGTCAAGGTCGACCCTAAGACCAAGAATGCACGATTGATACGCCAAAGTGGAATCGCTAAAGCTGCTGGCTTCCCGCCGTCTCTAATAGTACCTGAGCTGGTAATGGCTTGCTGAGAAGCCTATCAGACGGATACCCGGACAATCGTAGACAAAGAAGGGAATATCCTTGCTGACATGTCTCCAGAAGGAATTAGAAAAACATTCCACATTCTGACATTCCCACATATGCAAGTCCCCACTTTGGAGCAGTGTCAGGCGGCATGGGATGCCAGTCCATTGAACATCAAGAAGTCAATCAACGTTTACTAGTTGAAGGAGAAGCGGGGCAGCGCTGCAAAAGTTCCCCAAGAGCTGTTCCGCAGCGATTTTCAAGAGGACTATCACGACTTGGTGACTATGCTAAGCAGAGTCATGGGCCTCCCAGCAGCCGCCTACTTCCAGGAGTGGATGGTTTACTACATTGAGCAGATCATACGAGGAAATGAAGATGTGGAAACCAAGATCTCATTTGATTGGGGGAGTATCATCAGCAACTGCTTCCACGAGTAGTTCGTAAATGTTAAGAAGAGAAACAAGTTTTACATGACCTCGTACCTGGTGTACTCATTGGTGGATCAGAGGCAATATAGTGGGCTCTTCATGGTGCCGAATGGAGATCAAAACGAGGACTTAAGCCTTTTGACCGATACCCTCAGCTACAATACCGCTACTTCAAAAAGGAGTACCGCCGGATCAATGATGCCTTCATAGGCCATATTATCAGATTGATAGCTGGGGACTTCGAGAGAAGGGTATCTCACAGTGCCAGGGCACTCCTGAAGGAGTATGCCTTCTTATACATTCAGCTCCCTAAGTTTACTTACATCTGTGCCCAGGGATTCACGGAACGGCCGAACAAGCTGCCCAGATACCCAAATGATAGGATTATTCTCCTGGAGCTTTCCCGGCAGCTCCAACATATTCAGGCAGTCTTCAGCCAGAAGCACATAGCAGGGATCCCTTATCCCATGATCCTCGGCCAGGGCCAGTATCGGCTGCAAACATCTCAATGCGTCGGTAACTAAGAAAAGGAACTCAAGGAGTACAACTTTGAATGGTACAGGGCTCGCCCATGAATGGACCCCCACGGCCACGTCAGGAAGGCGCTAGGGCCGGCATACGCCCACCTGTACCATGTTAAAAAAATTTGGGCAGATTGTAGAGATGATAAGGAGGTTTGCCAGAGACACTACATGCGAATGACAGTGCAATTTTTAAGGAGAGTGCAGCTGTTTCCGGTGCCAGACCAGCTTGAAGAAGATGAATCCACACTGGTGCACCCGAGGTACCCTGCGGTTGCCGACCTGGCGATCCCCTCCATCGACTGGGATGGGCAGGAGGTCGAGGACCTGGATACCATCACCCAGCCTATCATAGCTCGCACCAAGGAGTGGGTTGATGGACAGGTGGCACAACTAGAGCAATAGGGGGTGGTTCTAACATACGAGGCACTCAAAAGTGGGCCGAGCGCCACGGAGGACGTTGCTGCCTCCCCATCAGCTGGTGAGACTTCCAAGTCTCCCCTCATCACCAGGTCCCAGAAGAGAAAAGAGGCAGAAACGGCATAGTCCGGGGGCCCCAAAGAACAAGCAGCAAAGGATACGGGAGGCTCGTCTTCAAAGAAGCTTAAAAGGACAGTGGTCACAACAGAGGCGCAGCCTCCATTGCTCCTTCCTCCCCCGACTGGTGTGCTGCCCCCCTCTCAGGCCGCAACCGCCTCATCCCCACAAGCAGTGGACATTTCTGTCCACCTTGCCTCTTCGCCCCCAGCCGGGTCTATAGTCAATATTGACTCTTCCTCGAGCATGACCACTTCCCCTTCCTCTGCTACTGCCATGTCACCCATCACCTCGCTACCTCTGGCAACAATACCATCGCCTGTTCCTCTTTCTAGCGTGCCCGAGGCTATTACACGGCACCTACAGAGTCTCCCTCCTGAGCTCTCGCAGCTTTTAATGGACCCTGCTCTGCAAGCTGCCCTCGCCCAAGCCCTCGCAACAGCTCAGCCGTCGCAACCGTCGACAGGTCCGCCAGCCATGGAGGCCACCATGCAGATTTCCAAGGAGATGGAGGAGTTGGAGCAGGAGGCTTCAAAGCCTGTGGAGGAGGAGGCTGATGACTATTACGAGCAACCCGAGCACGAGCATAGAACCATTGACGAGGTTGCTTATGAGGAAGAAGAGACGGGCTCCTCCGAGGGCGGGGATGGAGAGGATGGCTCGAGCGTCGGGAAAGTTATTCAGGTTTCTGATGAGGATGTTGGAGAAGAAGCGGAACAGTCGCCACGAGGTGAGCAGGGACAGCCACCAGAGGGGCAGCCCGAAAAGGATATCACTGAGGCGGAGACCCACATTGTAAGGAGTCCCGAACCCGAGGCTGCTAAGGAGAGGAAAGAAGAAGAGGTAGCAAAAGAACAGAATCTCACTCAGATACTAACCACCAAGGCACCCATCAAAAGCCTCATGTTCTATCAAGACTCTGACGAAGAGGAGGATGCTGCTAGGGAAGAGGAAGAGCTTGAAAAAGAAAAAGAGGCAGAAGTCTTGCCCCTGACTGAGACAGGTGAAGGCAGCCATGATACACCTAAGGACCAATCTGCCATGCCCAACTGGCTAGAAAAGCAACTTGAAAAGACTACTCCTGTCCTGAGCGACCCGAGGTCAAGATTGGAGGCCATCTTGGCTCGATCTCTGGCCACAACGAAGAAGGAGAAGAAGCCTAAGGTCCGTTCCAAGATAACCATGGACGCTTCTGGCTCCCAAGTTGCACAGGTAGCGACGCCAACTATTGGCCAGGCCGGAGTAAGCTACAATATCTCCACGATCGACCTAGGGACAGCCACCAGGGAACAGAAGGTCAGACATCTGGAGGAGTCAGTGGCCACGGTGGTGCATCTGATTAAGCAGGATAAGATCACCAAAGACGAGTTAAAGGCGCAGGTTGCTGCCCTAACCGACTACATCCAGCAGTGGTCTTCAATAGACGACCTCCCCACTACCTCCACGATCGCGCCACAGCTAATCTCCAAGGAGCAGATAGATAAGCTAGAGAGGAGGAAAAACTTAGAAAAGACCACGGAGGACTGGTTCCAGCAAGTTACAAAGGTCAGAAACGTAGGGATCGGCTTGGCTGTGTAGATAGCCAACAAGTTCCTAGACTTGATTCAGTCCTTAGAGGGCACGAGGAAGCTCTGCACCAACTTCCTTGTGATCTATGACTCTGCCTTCCCGAAGGTTGAGGCCATCCTTCAAATGCCAGAAAGCACGTGGGAGGAAAAGCTAGAACTGAGGAAGGAAGATCACTGGTTGGTGGACATATGGCGCAGAGACCTCATCAACCGCAAAGAGAGGATGGAACAGATCCAGGGCAGAATAGATTTGGATATTGCGTGGATCAAGGAGATCCGAGCAGAATGCGCCGAGTACCTCAAGCTGATGACGGGCCATGATATGCCCACGGTGCAATTAGATGCGGAAAAGGTCAGGTCATATTTTGAGGAAAGGATGAAGGACGGGACAGCCGGAGATATCACAACGGACTTCCTGAGTTTCGCTGCCCGTGCCTTCGATAGATCAGAGCTTTTCAGAGATCAGGGCTCAAAATATGATGAGGACTGGAAGCGGCTAGAAGAGAATGTCAAAGAATGGAGCTACCAGGCGTTGAGATGCGAGATCCTCGAGATCGATAAGCTCCAGGCCGTAATCCTCAAGCATATTGAACACGCAGCCTCTGAGGAGCAACCCGACAGCCTGGCCAAGGAAGAAGACTTCCCAGAAGAGTAGCTACAGCCAAAGAAACAGCAATTAGCTACAGGACGAAAATGCAAATAGTGTCATCCACTAGATGACAAAATAGGGAAAAGACAAAAGATGTTTTTTAATTGTAAATCTATTTGGGGGTAGGTGAAACCCTAATTTGTAATGAATCGTGGCCACACAATGGAAATGAATCTTGGCCATTCATTTGGTTTTTTGGAAACTATAAATAGAGCACTCCCCTCATTTGCAAAAGTGAGAGTTGAGTTGTTGTAAAGGCATGCTGCTGAAATATATGAGAAATAACATTGACTTGGTGCATTTCCTTATTTTCTCTCATATTAATTGATTCATTTCTCCAATATTAGATGTTAGCTTAGATCTCTTTGCTGTTTAGTTAGCTGTTCATGTTATTTGGATAATTTTAGGAATGTTGTTGGCTGTTCATGAAAATTTTTGCTTTGTTGATGATCCCTTAGTCCATACTTTTTGTTGTTTGCTGAAGGTAGATAGCTTTGCAAAGTTAGTCTGGACCTGATTTAAGCTGCCTCAAACACTTATCTTTAGTTCATGCATGTATGTGGTGGATGAAGGATAAAAATCTGCAGCCCTTATAAGATTGCACGATTCCCATAATACTGTGAAATCCCTGGTTAAGTGGGATATTGTTTTGAAGGAATTGTCTATTGCAGGGACTCCATTATCACTGTTCGCAGCAAGCTTTAGGCTTAAAAACTTTTCTTCCCCTTCGCTCTTTTTTCATTTTCTTTAGAAACTGAACAACACCAAGGTTCATTGCACTTTATAAAGCCAAATCTAACTATTAGATGGAGTTTGAGACTACTGTTTGAACCTACAGCCAAGACGTAACTACTTTTATGCTAAAAACTCTTTTTTCGAAGATCCAACTTCATGCTTTGTGCCCATACTTTGTGTTTCTGTAAGGCCGCCTTGTGATTCCAGCAAATCACATCAAACTACTAAGGTATCTTAGCATTGTCATGACCTGACACCCGAGAGACCTTGGGATAGTGTTCTGCAATTCGATTGTGGGAGATTGTCTTTCAAGAGAGGTAGTGCATCTACGCACTGCCTGTGTTGAGAAGTGCATAAAAACACCATCAACAGAACTGGCGCTAGAGGGAGGGCAGCGATCGGAACACTAAGTTACGGGATAAAGCGAAGCTGGATCGGATCGGATCATTCTCCCTGGAAAGGTTTCAAAGGATTCTACGATCAGCACCAAACAAGGGAGAATTTGAAGAATTGCAGCCTCCCACGAGGGCAAAACGAGCACAAGGAAGCAGCTTCATCTCTTCCTCTCTTCCATCCGCCTCCATTTCACCTCCACCTTCACTTGGCTGGCCTTCATCTTCCACCCAACTGTCTCAAACAGCATTTGCACATCTTCCTTCTGGCAGCCAGGGGTTTGCTCCTCTCCCGGCCCTTTCAGTCCAAAGCGCAGTCTAGGCAGCCATAGCTCAAAGGCAGCCTCAAATTGTGGTTGTATTGCCAATACAGCCCCAAATCCCTGTTCTCCAACAGCAAGTGCCACCTCCGCCTCCCCTCATAGCTTAGCTTGCGCATAACCCTTCGCCGATACACTTTGTTGTTTATAATGATATGCCCAAGAATCCGAAGGGTTTTTGTTCAAAATTCCATCCACGTGATATGCAAAGAACAGCCGAAGAGCATATCAAGATATTCGAAACGGCGATTACCGAAATGTAGGTGGGTCACGAGGACGTGGCGTGTCGCCTCTTTCGCATTCATTGGGAGAAAGGCCTTCTCTTTATTACATCAATGCGCGCGGGGTTGATCACCTCATGGACCACGATGAAGAATGCCTTCTGCCAAAAGTACGAATTCTGTCAACCTGTGACCTTTACTATGATTCATGTCCATCCCGAGGAAGGGAGTTAGCGGGGCCGTAAACCGCTTCAGCCAGTTGCTTCTATCGGGCTCACATGAGGCTTTAGGATCCGTACCTCCATAATGATGCGGCTGTTTTTCCGGTCTACTACGCAGCCTTGGATAGCCTCACAGCGGCGTTGGTAAAAAGGATGTGCCCGTCGCCTGCCACCTTACTGACCGCCTATGCGGAAGCTGTCATTGCAAGTGAGGATTTGGGACAAAATATATCCGGCCCTCTGCCCTCTTTGGGGCCCGTCGCCCACCCAATGCAAATTCAGGGGCTCAATCAGGCCTTTGCTCACCAAACTCCTCTCATGAACCAGGTGCCACAATTGTCTATGGTGCCGCATCCGGGGCAGCCGTTGAATTATGCGCCTCGCGCTGGCATACACTTGCGGCCCACAGCCGGCCCGATGACTGTTATTCTCAAATAGCTCCACGGCCGGCTAGCTTATATTCCCATGACCCGGAACACCGTTGCACTTACTCCGGGGACGAGGTTTTTCTCGGGCATATCAAAATCAACCCGGCAGCAGCCGCTTTTTCTCCAAAATCAGCCCCACCACACGGAAGTGCTTGGTGAGAAAAGGACAAGTTAAGACTAGAAATGATTAGGAAGATGTCCATAGAGATGACGCATCTGAATAACCAGAATAATCAGCTGTAGGCCTCCCAACGCAACTTCTAGGCCAATCTCAACAGGGACAGTCGGGAGTCTCGAGACAATAGAGACAACAGAGATAACCAGGAAGCAGGCACCTCCTCGGGGCAGAATTCCAATCAAAACATAGAAAGAAGACCTTCAGGAGACAAAGCTGCACATAGACACTGATTGCTGCTTGGTATACGTGATCAACTTGTGAGCAAGCCGTAGAAACCATCGGTGATTGTTATTATCACAGCTAAGGCAGCTTTTGTCAGGATAGTCTTGACTTCTAAAACCAGCGAGCATTAAATTTTGGGCGTCACAATTCAAGCGTTCTTTGAGATCTTCAAGTAGAGGTATAGAATATGCGTCGATAATGCCAACTCTGGGGACCATCGTCCCCAGCCCTACGATTCCTCATGTTTGGTGGTCAATCAGGCGCCGTTTCCGCAGGGAGACCGCAACGAGCCCAAAGCCGAGCCCGCCCCCATCGAGGATGAGAAAGCACAAGAGGTAAGCAACAAATCAACTCTAGCTCAGCTTTTTGATTCGGTAGATAACGATCTGGTGGATGAAGAAGAGCCATTTGTCGATGAGGTCCACATGTTCCATCAACGGTCAAGTCCCTATTTCCTTAGGAATAGACAAGCCGGCGGGCCCTTCACAACTTCTACCCCACCGAACAACTTCGCCACCCCACCTGATCCAAATGCCAGCAATAACCTAGGGCTCCCTCATATACCCGCCCAATATCTCAGCAAGAACCAATCCCAAAACCAACCGCAAGGTCAGCCTCAAAGCCAAACCCAAAATCTGTCTGGGCAAACCAAGAGTCAAACCCCTAGTTCTCTCATAGGCCAAGTTTTTAGCTCTAAAATCGAGCAAATGGGTGAGTATGTGGCAGAGGAGTTCAAGAAGGTCAAAATTAGTTTGTCGGCCTTCGAATTGCTCAAGGTTCCTGCCATGAGGCACGTCTTTTTCAGGGTTCTGAATGGGACTCCCTCACCTAGCACGACACAAGAGACCTCGGTCAAGAGGGTAACCTTTGAGGAGCCCAGGAAAGAACAAGAGATACAGGACAACACCAGAAGGAGTCATATGCCCATGAATCAATCGGCTGGTAGATACACTGAAAAGGAGCCAGAGAGGGCTGGTAGACAGCCTCCCAAGGACCAGTAATTTAAACAAACCAAGGATACAGGCAGTGACAGGAACAAAGGCCAAATAGCTCAAATGGACACACCCGTCGATATCCTCCAAGGGAGACCGGAAACTCCCCCGTTCCTGACTACTATTAGGGTCTTTGGCAAGAATTTGCACAACTGCCTGCTCGATTCAGGCACGTCTGCCAACGTTATGCCCTTGGCCGTGTGCAAGGCTCTTGGCATCACCCCCATGCCTTCAAAGAGAAAGGTCACCCAACTCGACAAAACAGAGATTAATATCGTGGGCAAAATAAATCGCATCCCCATGTAAATCGTTGCGGACCCTCGGATACAACAGGTTGTGGACATCCAAGTGGCAGACATACCTGATGCCTATGGAATCATTCTGGGGAGAGAATTCACCAAGGCGCTGAACGGATACACCGCCACCGACTTGTCTCATATGTGGCTGCCGTGGAAGGGGCTGCCAAATCAGATTCGTATTGACCGTGAACCCCGGATGAAATATATGATCACGGAATACAATAATCTCAGCGAGGTGCTGTTCGCAGAGACTGACTTGGGGAATTACCGCCCTTTCGCTTACCAAAATGAGCTTGAGCTTCAGGAAGAACGAGCAGATGAGGTATTGATGGTATTATGTAGCCCCTCGGCGGGTTCCGAGCAAATGCCCCCAGATGAAGAAATGTTGGCAGAAGCTGATGACGAGCCGGTTCAAAGTGACGACTGGGGATTGCTCGATGGCTTCCAAGATTTTATGGGAAAATGCGCAAGAGATCAGCTCAGCCTAGGAGCTAGAATGAATTTCCAAGACCTATTATTGCCGAATTGGTGTAGGGTCCACAACGCTACTCATTCCGAGTTCGACTGTTGCTTGTGCCAAGCAGCAGTGGAGCAGGTTAAGAAAGCCGCTGCTCCTCTGACGGAAACACCAAAGGAGGAGGCACCACCAAGATCACCTGCTGATCGTTGCCTCGACCCGGAAAGCCTTCCTAAGGTCACTAGGCCCGCTGCCCAGCCAAAAAAGAATGAAGACTCAATTAAACCTGAAGATAAGGTATCCTCTGAGTGTTGGACGCTCTGGTTTGATAGATCAAAGTCAAGACAAGGAGCTGGAGCAGGGATCGAACTTATCAGTCCGACGGGTAAGACATTTCTTGCTGCCCATTGATTACAATTTTATTGCACCAATAACGTGGCAGAATATGAGGCCTTGGTCCTTGGTCTTCTTATGGCCTTGAGGAAGAATGTGAAAGTACTGCAAATCTTCAGGGATTCCGCACTTGTGGTTAAGCAGGTCAGGAAATTGTACTCCTGCCATGATCGAAGACTCGCCAACTATAGACACAGGGTGTGGGATCTCTTAGAGGGCCTAGATGCAGTCAACATACAACTAATCCCTCGTGCTCAGAATCGCACAGCTGATGCCTTGGCTCAAGCGGCCAGCACATTACAGCCCCTCTCTTTGTTAGGGCTTAAGAAGTTCACGGTTGAGCTGACATCTACGCCGTCGGTCCCGGACAATGTCACCCACCTACAGGTCTTTAATGATGATAAGCATATACTCCAATTCATCAAAAGCTCTGACATCTTTGCTGCCCAAATAATCGATGAAGCTGATCCACAGGAGGCTGAATTAGACATAGAAGGGGTTATCAATCTGAAAACCAACACGATCCCTAGAGGGATGGTTCAGCTGGAGCGTGTATTCGATTTGGATCAGATCAGGGATCAAGACCAGCAAACGAAAAAGGAGACTATAAGCAGCCAGTGCAATGCTCACAACTTAGGAACGGCCGAGGATACTAAGAATGTTTTCATTGGAAAGATATGCACGCCCGAAGAGAAGAAGGGGATCACGGATGCCTTGCGCAGATATCCTGACGTGGTGGCATGGAGTTACGAAGACTTGAAAACATACGACACCTCTGTCATCACGCATACCATCCCTCTAAAGACTGAGGTGAGTTCATTCCGTCAGCGGTAGCGCCCTATTAATGCCCTGCTAGAACCTATTGTTTACAAGGAGGTGTAGAAATTACTTTCAGCAAGGATCATCTTTCCCGTTAGGCATTCCACGTGGGTGGCTAATTTGGTCCCGGTCAGGAAAAAGAATGGAGAGATCAGATTATGCGTGGATTTCTGTAATCTCAATCGCGCCTTAGAAAAGGACAACTATCCGGTGCCTTCACTGGATGAAGTGCTGCAAATTGTCAACAGCTCCCAGATGATGTCGTTCCTCGACGGATACTCCGGGTATAATCAAGTAATGGTACAATACGAGGATCACCACAAGACTGCGTTCACCACTAAGTGGGGGACATTCGCGTACAGGAGAATGCCGTTCGAGTTCATCAACGCCGGTGCCACTTTCCAACGTGCCATGGATATCGCTTTCAAGGACCTGATTGGCAAATGTATAATCATCTATATGGATGATCTGACCGTTTTCTCCAAGAAGCGAGGTGATCACGTCTCTGACCTATGCAAAGTATTTCAAAGATGTCGGGAATTCAGGTTTCTCTCAACCCCAAGAAGTGCATTTTTGGAGTGACCAAAGGCAGATTACTCGGGCACATCATCTCAGAGCAGGGAATCTCCATTGATCCTGAGCGCATTGAGTCACTACTCAAGATTCAGCCCCCGGGCAGCAAGAAGGAATTAAAGTCTTTCTTCGGAAAGATTAATTTTGTCCAGAAATTCATCACCGGCTTCGCAGAAATAGTCAAACCTCTCAATGCCATGCTCAAGCAGGACGCCAAAGTTGAATGGACACCAAAGGCCAAACAATCCTTTGAGGAGAACAAATGAGCCATTGCTGAGGCGCCTGTGTTGGTCAGTCCAGATTATTTGAAGCCGTTCTACATTTATTCATTTGCTTCGGAGCATTCTTGTGCCAGTATGTTGACCCAAAAGGATGAGGAAGGAAATGAGCACCCGATCACTTTCATGAGCGCCCCCCTCAAAGATGCTGAATTGCGTTACCACAACATAGAAAAATAGGCGTACGCTCTCGTTAGGGGAGTAAAGAAATTTAGACATTACATTCTACGCAACAAGGTGTTCGCAATCGTCCCTGACCTAGCAGTCAAAACGCTTCTCATGCAAAACGAGTTGGGCGAACAGAGTGCCAAGTGGGTCACCCTGCTCCAAGAATATGATATGGAGATCCAACCTATGAAATTGGTAAGAGGGCAGGCACTCACCCGCACAATGGCTGAAACAGCAACAGAGGCCGGACCTGAACTCACGGTACAGCAATATCAGCTTGAAGATGTCTCCCCGGGAGAATGGTACCAAGATGTCATTTATTTTCTGCTCAATCATAAGTGTCTGTCGCATTTGCAAGGAGTTCAGAAGAGGGCCCTCAGATTGAAAAGCAACGGTTATATGTTACAGGGGTCCATTCTCTATAAGAAGAATCATGAGGGCATTTATTTAAGATGCCTCGGCAAGGAGGAAGCAGAACGCGTTCTGAGAGAGTTTCACGATAAGTTTGGTACAGGCCATGGCTCGGGTTCTTCTATGGCCCATCAGATATTAAGGGCAGGGTACTATTGGCTGACTGTCTTCAAAGATGCCCATGGCCATGTTCGTTCATGCCATATGTGCCAGACCACCGCCACCAAGGAGAGGAATGCTGCTGTCCCACTACAGCCCATGCTGGAGGTAAGGCCTTTTGCACAATGGGGTCTTGACTTCATCGGTCCGGTAAGCCCTCCATCATCTGCGGGACACAGGTACATTCTAACCGCTACTGATTATTGTACTAGATGGACGGAGGCAATAGTTTGTAAGCATTATACAACTGAAGTAGTTACTAATTTCTTAGAAAGTTTCATTTTAAATCGCTTTGGTTGTCCATATGCTCTAGTATGTGATAATGGACCTGCCTTCGCTTCTTTAAAATTTGCTAGCTGGGCGTTTGACTATGGGATTGCCCTCAAATTTTCATCTAATTACTACCCTCAGGGCAATGGCCTTGCCGAGTCCACCAACAAGAACTTGATTACCGTGATAAAAAAAATTGCTAGATAGGAATCCCAAGGACTAGCATACCCAGCTCCGTTTCGCCCTTTGGGCTGATCGCACCCGCCATAAGGCTGCCCTTGGTGATTCCCCATTCCACCTTGTCTATGGTCTTGAGCCGATATTCCCCATCCACCTGAAAATTCCAACTCTTCAATTCATCAACGACTTTTATGAAGGAGGAGATCGTAGGGAAGCTCGTCTAGCTGAACTGTTACATTTAGAGGAAGTTCGAGACCACGCAATAGAAAATTTCACCAAGCATCAGGGGGTAGTGAAGAGATGGTTCGACCGCCGAGCCAAAATCAAGGCCTTTAGGATAGCAGATTTGGTCCTATATTGGGACAAGGCCCACGAAAAGAAAGAGGGACACAATAAATTCAACAAGCTCTAGCTCGGCCCCTTTCAGATAGCTGAGATTTTGGGAGATAATGCCTTCCGCTTGAAAAACTTAACCGATGAAAACGTCCCGTTGCCGGTCAATGGGTAGCACCTCAAGCATTACTTCCAAGCTTGAGCCCCCTCGAGCTCTTCGCTGTAAATACCTGTGCATAGGTTAGAATAGTTGCTTTCTTGCTTGTTGAGTTTTGCTCGCGTCGTTGTTTGCTTTCTCCCTCCCGGCAGTTTTGTTTGGAGAGAGGTTTCCCACTCCTTTGTGGTGGCCGTGCTTGCCTAACAAGCGGTTCACTCTGCTATCCATTCTTCGTGTTCTCTGGCTAAACATTCACTCTAGACTATCGGTCTTTGCAGAGCTATCCGTGAATGATTTCCCTGTCTGAATTCTGCTCAGAACTTGACCCTTCGCCGGATCTTCTTACCCACATCTCGAATCTTGCACGAATTACATAATAATAAATTCTGAAGGACCGTGTTGTGGTTGTCATGACACCTAAGTAAGTGAAAAATCTTAAGTCTACTCCAGTGACCACTACAGTCTCAAACCCATTGTAGGCTTCACTGCTTACCCGGTCGAGCTAAACGGTAAAAGAGAAATGAAATATCAAAGCAAAAAAAAAGAGAAAATAAACTCTGAACAAAGAAAATAAATGACTGTATGGGTATTTGGATAACTCTACCGGGGCTATGGACACCCAGCCGGCAGTAGATCAATATCCATGAGATTGTAGCGACAACTCCGCCAGGGCTATGGACACCTGACTGGCAGCGGGGCAATGTCTAGGTTACTTTTGGTGTTAGACAACTTATGTAGCTCACTTGGTTCAAGTAATAACCTTGGTTACTATCCCTAGGAAAGGAATGAACTCACTCTACACACACTTTCGAGATGTCATGTAAGCTGACCCAATTAAGGATCTTGCTCTCCCGGATTCATCCTTGGAAGCCATTTCTGGTCTGCGAAACTAGAGATTCTGGGTCCTGAATGAATATTTATCCCTAGAACGCTCCGGAGCGTTCTCCAGCGGAGTCGCCATTTGTTGTGCCCTCAGCACACATGCCCCGTTGGGAATGGGGACCCTCTTTTCTTTTGCCTTGTCGGGTCTGTCGGGGCCACCTCATTTTGCGTGCCCCTCTTTTTTGACATTTTGCATGGTCAGTATTACCCTAAAGTTTCATCCTAAGATCGACCGTGGCTCCCCTTTTAAATTTTGGTGCCCTCCGGGGCCTTGTGGGTTCCTTAGGCCGTTCGGGCTTTGGGGCGGCTCTGGGCCCCTCCGGGCCCGAGCCTCCGGGGTTCCCTTATCAGGTTTCCCCTTTTCATTTGCCGCCCCGGTGGCATTTCCCGGGCATCTTTCTGCCCTTCGGAACCCGCCCCACCGTTTTCCGTTCGTTGTCCTTGCGGGTTTCCCGGCCGGTCTCTGCTCCTTCGGGCCCCGGGCTCCGAAGTCTGAGTCCGGACTTCCGTCCTAGGATTGCCATCCGCGACGGCGATCCTCCATCGGCCACCCGTCCCTCGGGCTCCCGAGGTCTTGTTCGCCGCCGCCATCGCCGAAGTGCAAAATCAAACGGCGGCGAACTCCTTCGGCTGCCCGCCCTTCGGTCCCCGGGGTGTTGTTCGCCCTGCCGTCCAAACGAAGTACGAAAGATCCTTCAGCGGCGAACTCTCCACCGCGCCCCACCTCCGGGCCCCGATCCTTCCGTCGGTGCCGTAGTCCGTGGTCACCTTAAATATTTGCGGCGGCCATTGTTGCGCAGCCTCCCGCCCGCCGGGTCCCGAAGCCCTCGCCGCCGCCGCCGACTCGAATTTGAATCTCACCGACTTTTGGCGCGGACGTACGAGGCATTAAATGCAGCATTAATGAGTGGTCAGGTATATAAACCGAGGTCCGCCGAAGTCTTTTTCACTTAGCAAATTTTAGTGGATTGGAGCAGCGACCGAATTGGAGCCCACTGCAAACTGCACCATCGCGATCATCGACCCCAGCATCGTTCCGTCAACTCTGTCGGTGCATCCCATCATCGTCCCGCTTAGCGAGTTGGAGGTAGGCCATCCTCGTTCGCTCTCCCGTTATTTTTGATCATTTTGAGGATTTAAATGAATTGAGCAACCAAATTAAATTGCATAAAATGAACACTCTCTGCGTTGCGCCCCAAACCCATATCCTTAGATTTTCTGCGGCCCCGTCGGAATCGCCATTTTCGTCTCCCGGGACTTGTCCGTGTCGCGGGTGTTCTTCGCACAGGGCGAAGAACGCCGTCGGGCCCGAGACCCTCCGTCGCCGTCAAGATCCGAGCCATGAACCCGCCCGGCGGAGGTCAGCCCTTCCGGGCGGGCCTCTGGGTTTCCCGATCGGGCTGCCGCCTTAAGTTTTCCGCCGTTTAAACTTCAAAATCTCCCGACGGCGCCCCTGCTTCCGCGTCCCCGCGACCTTCCGGGCCCGGCCGTCGGTTCCGCCCCCGGAACTCCGTGGCGTTTTAAAATTCGTCCCTCATGGCCAAACCCTCCCGGCTGCCTAACCTTCGTTCTCTGGGCTCGCTCTCACCGCCGCCGTCACCCGAGCTGTATTGAAATTTCCCGGCCGCTGTCTCCTCGCGGCGCCCCGGCCCACGGGCCCCGGTTCCCCTTTCGCCGTCGCTGTCTCCTCGCGGCGCCCCGGCCCCCGGGCCTTAGTTCCCCTTTCGCTGTCGCTGTCTATTCCTTCGCGGCGGCCAGCGTCCTCTGTCCCTCCGGACCTCGGGTCCCGGCTCCCCTTTAATCGCCGTTGTGCAAGTCATCGCCAAATACCCTCGGCGGCCCGTAGCTCACGCCAATCCGTCTCCCAGGTCCCGGTGTCGTTGACACCGCCGTCGCCTGTGGGTTGTCGTAGCCTACCGGCGGCCGTCCCCTTGCGTCCTCCCGCGGACCGGAGCCCGAACGATACCTCACCACCGTCACTACGCCACGTCCAAATTGCTAGGGCGGCGAACCTCTTTCGGATCCCCGCCCTCCGGACCCTGGTCATCTCCTCGCCGCCGCCTTTCAGAATGATCTAACAAGCACGCGGCGGCTGTCGGCTCGCGTCTTCCCGGCCTCCGGGTCCCAGTACCCCGAATGCTGTCCGGTATAAAACTGTTAAAGTAAACCTATTTTTGGTCGACCTTCGCCTTGCCGGGTTCCGGCCTCCGGGCTTCCGCCGCCAAACTTTCGCCTGACGTCCGCCGCCGCTGACTTCCTTTGCCAGACTGCCTTCCGGCCTGAAACACCTGGAGCTCCCCAAATCGATCCAAATCAAGTCCAATCGAGAATCTGACTTCGACCCACGTCTTAAATCAGGCCATTCTTCATCATGGGTCTCTTAGAATATTAAAATCTGACCAACGGGGGTATCCGGGAACTTTCGGGCGTGTTTTCCCTTCCTAGCAACATTCCTGCCAGGGAAGTCCGGCCCTCCGGGCCCGGATTGCTCATTTGCCCTAAAGTGAAATCAATATTGTTAGAGAATTAAATTTATGATGCATTTGAATGATTGGTTATATAATATGCTCGCAATACAGACTAACATTAATGTTTTCGGTGTTTTCTTGTTTTAACTTCGCCCTTTGCCTGCAGGATATATAGAATCGGCCGTAGGAACTTCAGGGGCCTCTACCAAAAAGGACAAGGGTAAGAAATCCGGAAGGGCTGCCCGTCGGAGAGACGACAAAGACCAAATAAAGTTCCAATTTCAGGGTGAACCGCTCCAGTCAAAGGTTTCGACTGATTGGAAAGAGATCTTGGACACCAACATAGGCCAGGTGGACATAGATGAGTTCACCCAGAGGGTCAAGGTCGACCCTAAGACCAAGAATGCACGATTGATACGCCAAAGCGGAATCACTAAAGCTGCTGGCTTCCCACCGTCTCTAATAGCACCTAAGTTGGTAATGGCTTGCCGAGAAGCCTATCAGACGGATACTCGGACAATCGTAGACAAAGAAGGGAATATCCTTGCCGACATGTCTCCGGAAGGAATTAGAAAAACATTCCACATTCCGACATTCCCACATATGCAAGTCCCCACTTTGGAGCAGTGTCTGGCGGCATGGGATGCCAGTCCATTGAACATCAAGAAGCCAATCAACGTTTACTGGTTAAAGGAGAAGCGGGGTAGCACTGCAAAAGTTCCCCAAGAGCTGTTCCGCAGCGATTTTCAAGAGGACTATCACGACTTGGTGACTATGCTAAGCAGATTCATGGGCCTCCCAGCAGCCGCCTACTTCCAGGAGTGGATGGCTTACTACATTGAGTAGATCATATGAGGAAATGAAAATGTGGAAACCAAGATCTCGTTTGACTGGGGGAGTATCATCAGCAACTGCTTCCACGAGCAGTTCATAAATGTTAAGAAGAGCAACAAGTTTTACATGACCTCGTACCTGGTGTACTCATTGGTGGATCAGAGGCAATATAGTGGGCTCTTCATGGTGCCGAATGGAGATCACAAACGAGGACTTAAGCCTTTTGACCGGTACCCTCAGCTACAATACCGCTACTTCAAAAAGGAGTACCGCCGGATCAATGATGCTTTCATAGGCCATATTATCAGATTGATAGCCGGGGACTTCGAGAGAAGGGTATCTCACAGCGCCAGGGCACTCCTGAAGGAGTATGCCTTTTTATACATTCAGTTCCCTAAGTTTACTTACATCCGTGCCCAGGGATTCACGGAACGGCCGAACAAGATGCCCAGATACCCAAATGATAGGATTATTCTCCTGGAGCTTTCCTGGCAGCTCCAACATATTCAGGCAGTCTTCAGCCAGAAGCACGTAGCAGGGATCCCTTATCCCATGATCCTCGGCCAGGGCCAGTATCGACTGCAAACATCTCAATGCGCCGGTAACTCAGAAAAGGAACTCAAGGAGTACAACTTTGAATGGTACACGGCTCGCCCATGAATGGACCCCCACGGCCACGTCAGCAAGGTGCTAGGGCCGGCATACGCCCACCTGTACCATGTTGAAGATTTTTGGGCAGATTGTCAAGATGATAAGGAGGCTCGCCAGAGACACTACATGCGAATGACAGTGCAGTTTTTAAGGAGAGTGCAGCTGTTTCTGGTGCAAGACCAGCTTGAGGAAGATGAATCCACACTGGTGCACCCGAGGTACCCTGCGGTTGCCGACCTGGCGATCCCCTCCATCGACTGGGATGGGCAGGAGGTTGAGGACCTGGATACCATCACCTAGCTTATCATAGCTCGCACCAAGGAGTGGGTTGATGGATAGGTGGCACAACTAGAGCAACAGGGGGTGGCTCTAACATATGAGGCACTCAAAAGCGGGCCGAGCACCACGGAGGACGTTGCTGCCTCCCCATCAGCTGGTGAGACTTCTAAGTCTCTCCCCATCACCAGGTCCCAGAAGAGAAAAGAGGCAGAAACGACACAGTCCGGGAGCCCCCAAGAACAAGCAACAAAGGATACGGGAGGCTCGTCTCCAAAGAAGCTTAAAAGGACAGTGGTCACAACAGAGGCGCAGCCTCCATTGCTCCTTCCTCCCCCGACTGGTGTGTTGCCCCCCTCTTAGGCCGCAGCTGCCTCATCCCCACAAGCGGTGGACATTTCTGTCCACCTTGCCTCTTCGCCCCCGGCCGGGTCTATAGTCAATATTGACTCTTCCTCGAGCATGACCACTTCCCCTTCCTCTGCTGCTGCCATGTCACCCATCACCTCGCTACCTCTGGAAACAATACCATCGCCTGTTCCCCTTTCTAGCGTGCCCGAGGCTATTACACAGCACCTACAAAGTCTCCCTCCTGAGCTCTCGCAGCTTTTAATGGACCCTACTCTCCAAGCTGCCCTCGCCCAAGCCCTCGCAACAGCTCAGCCGTCGCAACCGCCGACAGGTCCGCCAGCCATGGAGGCCACCATGCAGATTTCCAAGGAGATGGAGAAGCTGGAGCAGGAGGCTTCAAAGCCTATGGAGGAGGAGGCCGATGACTATTACGAGCAACCCGAGCACAAGCATAGAACCATTAACGAGGTTGCTTATGAGGAATAAGAGACGGGCTCCTCCGAGGGCGGGGATGGAGAGGATGGCTCAGGCACCGGGAAATTTATTCAGGTTTCTAATGAGGATGTTGGAGAAGAAGCGGAACAGTCGCCACGAGGTGAGCAGGGACAGCCACCAGAGGGGCAGCCCAAAAAGGATATCACTGAGGCGGAGACCCACATTGTAAGGAGTCTCGAACCTGAGGCTGCTAAGGAGAGGAAAGAAGAAGAGGCAGCAAAAGAATAGGATCTCACTCAGATACTGACCACCAAGGCACCCGTCAAAAGCCTCGTGTTCTATCAAGACTCTGACGAAGAGGAGGATGATGCCAGGGAAGAGGAAGAGCTTGAAAAGGAAAAAGGGGCAGAAGTCTTGCCCCTAACTGAGACAGGTGAAGGCAGCCATGATACACCCAAGGACCAATCCGCCATGCCCAACTGGCTAGAAAAGCAACTTGAAAAGACTACTCCTGTCCTAAGCGACCCGAGGTCAAGATTGGAGGCCATCTTGGCTCGATCTCTGGCCACAACGAAGAAGGAGAAGAAGCCTAAGGTCCGTTCCAGGATAACCATGGATGCTTCTGGCTCCCGTGCTGCACAGGTAGCGACGCCAACTATTGGCCAGGCTGGAGTAAGCTACAATATCTCCACGATCGACCTAGGGACAGCCACCAGGGAACAGAAGGTCGGACATCTGAAGGAGTCAGTGGCCACGGTGGTGCATCTGATTAAGCAGGATAAGATCACCAAAGACGAGTTAAAGGCGCAGGTTGCTGCCCTAACCGGCTACATCCAGCAGTGGTCTTCAATAGACGACCTCCCCACTACCTCCACGGCCGCGCCACAGCTACTCTCCAAGGAGCAGATAAATAAGCTAGAGAGGAGGAAAAACTTAGAAAAGACTACGGAGGACTGGTTCCAGTAGGTTACAATGGTCAGAAACGTAGGGATCGGCTTGGCTGTGTAGATAGCCAACAAGTTCCTAGACTTGATTCAGTCCTTGGAGGGCACGAGGAAGCTCTGCACCAACTTCCCTGCGATCTACGACTCTGTCGTCCTGAAGGTTGAGGCCATCCTTCAAATGCCAGAAAGCACGTGGGAGGAAAAGCTAGAACTGAGGAAGGAATATCACTGGTTGGTTGACATATGGCGCAGAGACCTCATCAACTGCAAAGAGAGGATGGAACAGATCCAGGGCAAAATAGATCCAGATATTGCGTGGATCAAGGAGATCCGAGTAGAATGCGCCGAGTACCTCAAGCTGATGACGGGCCATGATATGCCCACGGTGCAATTAGATGCGGAAAAGGTCAGGTCGTATTTTGAGGAAAGGATGAAGGACGAGACAGCCGGAGATATCACAACGGACTTCCTGAGTTTTGCTGCCCGTGCCTTCGATAGATCAGAGCTTTTCAGAGATCAGGGCTCAAAATATGATGAGGACTAGAAGCGGCTAGAAGAGAATGCCAAAGAATGGAGTTACCAAGCGTTGAGATGCGAGATCCTCGAGATCGATAAGCTCCAGGCCGTAATGCTCAAGCATATTAAACACGCAGCCTCTGAGGAGCAACCCGACAGCCCAGCCAAGGAAGAAGACTTCCCAGAAGAGTAGCTACAGCCAAAGAAACAGCAATTAGCTACAGGACGAAAATGCAAATAGTGTCATCCACTAGATGACAAAATAGGGAAAAGACAAAAGATGTTTTTTAATTGTAAATCTATTTGGGGGTAGGTGAAACCCTAATTTGTAATGAATCGTGGCCACACAATGGAAATGAATCTTGGCCATTCATTTGGTTTTTTGGAAACTATAAATAGAGCACTCCCCTCATTTGCAAAAGTGAGAGTTGAGTTGTTGTAAAGGCATGCTGCTGAAATATATGAGAAATAGCATTGACTTGGTGCATTTCCTTTTTTCTCTCATGTTAATTGATTCATTTCTCCAATATTAGATGTTAGCTTAGATCTCTTTGCTGTTTAGTTAGTTGTTCATGTTATTTGGATAATTTTAGGAATGTTGTTGGCTGTTCATGAAAATTTTTGCTTTGTTGATGATCCCTTAGTCCATACTTTTTGTTGTTTGCTGAAGGTAGATAGCTTTGCAAAGTTAGTCTGGACCTGATTTAAGCTGCCTCAAACACTTATCTTTAGTTCATGCATGTATGTGGTGGATGAAGGATAAAAATCTGCAGCCCTTATAAGATTGCACGATTCCCATAATACTGTGAAATCCCTGGTTAAGTGGGATATTGTTTTGAAGGAATTGTCTATTGCAGGGACTCCATTATCACTGTTCGCAGCAAGCTTTAGGCTTAAAAACTTTTCTTCCCCTTCGCTCTTTTTTCATTTTCTTTAGAAACTGAACAACACCAAGGTTCATTGCACTTTATAAAGCCAAATCTAACTATTAGATGGAGTTTGAGACTACTGTTTGAACCTACAGCCAAGACGTAACTACTTTTATGCTAAAAACTCTTTTTTCGAAGATCCAACTTCATGCTTTGTGCCCATACTTTGTGTTTCTGTAAGGCCGCCTTGTGATTCCAGCAAATCACATCAAACTACTAAGGTATCTTAGCATTGTCATGACCTGACACCCGAGAGACCTTGGGATAGTGTTCTGTAATTCGATTGTGGGAGATTGTCTTTCAAGAGAGGTAGTGCATCTACGCACTGCCTGTGTTGAGAAGTGCATAAAAACACCATCAACAGGATGGAGATGAGTTAGACCCCCAAGGAGAAGAGATATCTTCTCTATAGATGGAGGTCATGTGTAATTTTTTGGGTTAACCAATGCACAGATCCTGGGGATAGACTCGAATCAGTCTTTAGACCTTGCCAAGACAACTAAAAAGTAGGAGCCTTTAGAAGCTAATTGATATAAAGGAGGCAGAAGTGTTGGAAAAATGAAGAGAAACATCTCATTGTGTTTCTTTGTGTTGTCATTGATGTCACCATGATATATGAGTTGTAACTACAAGACTAAGTCTAAATTTGTTCTAGTATTCTGGTTTGGTATTTGAACCGATATTTTGGTACATCCTCTGGTATTTTGGTCCATAGTTGTTTGTTGTTGATTATTGTTGCTTGCAGTTTTTGGAAATGGCACATGGATTTTGTAAGCATGTGCATTCAAGATCTCATGTATTTAGATGCTCATATGGTGTATCGGCATTATTCTATTGATCGCAATTTTTCCTTTAGGTTTATCCTTGGCTGACCTGATCGGTAAATAATGCAATGCTGAATCAATCTTGTTTTGCAGACATATGTGGGACCTATCTTAGGTCCATGCTGATATGATGTAGTGTGTTGAGAGTTTGAATTGATTTTTGGGAAGATTTTGTGAAATCTTGTAGCCAATAGTTGGTATTTTTGATATATATGAAGTGCATCTAATTAGGCCGACCTAATTCATGCTTACGGATAGATCGGGTATATATATTGGATAGTTTTTGAAGTCTGTAGATGAGATGATAGTGTTGTGAAAAAGAATGTGAAGAAGAGAAAATATCATGAAGTGTGTCAAGTATGTTTACTGAGCTTCATTGGAACTTAATTAATACTCATTAGGTGTACCTTATCAGTTCATTTTTTTGTTGTAAGCCATTTTGTCATTGTAACTTTGTAGGAAGTGAGCCTTTGTATTTGGACAGTGAGTCCTGGTAGTGAGCCACCCCATTTTGTAATATCTTATAAATGGTTATACTATATTGTGAGCTAACATTCATTGTGGTTTTTCCCATTTTTGGTTTTCCACATAAAAATCTTGGTGTTCATGTGTTTTGTGGTTTCATATTATGTTAATGCTTTTACTTATCTTTGTTCTTATAATATGTATTGGAATAATTGGATGGTATCTATTCAGAAAAGTTAAGAAGATATTGATTCACCCCCCCTCTCAGTATCTTGGATATTCAAGAATTGGTATCAGAGCTTGGTTCCTCCAGAAAATCCTAATAGCTTGAGGGAGATCCTAAAGATGGAAGAAATGAATGATAAAGAAGAGCTCTGGGGACTGCACTTGAGTATCTTGACAAATTTGAAAGAGAAAACATAGATCTGAAAGAGAATCTTGAAGATGCAAATGAATGTGTCTAAAAATTAAAAGAGCAATTGAAAAAATTCAAAGAAAGGCATAGGTAAGTGATTGATTAGTTGAAAGGGGCTAATGAAGAAATTACTAGTTTGAAGGTGCAATTAGAAGAGAAGAAAAGAATTGAAGAATATCTGAACAAATTGGTACAAAGAAAGTCTGATGAGTGCACCAAGCTTCAACAAGAAGTGGTGAATCTGAAAGTAGATCTGGAGAAAGTGAAACTTTGTGAAAACAATTCCAAATCTAGCTTAGACAAGCTTAATGAATTGATTTCAGGGTAGAAACTAAGTAAAGACAAAGGTGGCTTGGAAATGGAAGGAGGTGAAAACTCTAAGGATAACCAGAAGACTCAGAATAAAGGAAATCAAAAAGTAAATTCAAGGAACTTTTCTAGGAGACCAACTATGAGATATCCTAATGCACAAAGGTATCCATCTTTTAATGGCACTTATTTTTCATGCAACAAATTTGGTCACAAGGCAAAATAATGTAGGAGTAAGATGAATCAATTTCCTGGTCCCTTCACTGGTCAATGTTTTGCATGCAAAAGAATTGGACATAGGGCTAGTGAATGCAAATCCCTGATGATGAATCAGTTTAATGGAGGAAGAGTGAATCAATCCTTTAATGGATACTATTATATTTGCAACAAGTATGGACATAAAGCTAATCAGTGGAGAACAAGAGTCAGTGGAAGTCAAACTAATCAAAGAAATGTTGTCTGCTATTATTGTAACAAACCAAGACATATCTCAAGAGTTTTTAGAAGCAAAAAGGGTAAGCAGACCAATCTGGTAGAAAGGAATGAACCTGTGAAAAAGATTCACAAAGATGAGATCAAGCAAGAAATGAATAAGATTTGGAGTACAAAAGAAGAGTCTGAGATGATAGATGCATCTATGCCCTCATCTAGTATAGACAATTCCTTTGGGAATTAGACCTAGCAAGGTCTTAGGGGGAGATTTTATAGAAAATCACTTGAACCCCCTGATGATTGGCATGTCAGTCCTTGACACAAAGATATGTTGTAAGAAATGATTTGCTACAGGTTATGCAAGTGGAACCGGAAGAAAATATGAAGGCATGATCTTTTGTGGAGAGAATTAGGGTTTTTCTGAGCTAAGAAGAAGAGTTTTTAGCTACTTTTTGAAATCTTTCGCATTTTATGTGAGTTAGGGAAGATCATGGTTTTATAAAGAAAATGTGTAAGGAATTTTAATCACTTGTGAATTTAAAGAAATCAAAGAGCTTCTTGGAGTGTTCTTGAAGTGATTTGAAGTTTGAGTCATGCAAACCCTAGTTCTAGTTCATCATGAAGAAAGAGGTATTTTACTTTTTGTGTAGTTGTGGGTTTGTGTTCTTTGAGTTGTTTGAATTCAAAATTGGGTAGAATGACAACCCTTGTGGTCATTAAAGTGTTAGAAATACCGAGACCATCTTATAGGAAATATTTCTTGAAATTTTTTGAAGATGACCCTATGGGTGCCTTCTCATCAATC
>VDFB02030914.1:0-16662 GCA_007258455.2 Sequoia sempervirens
TTGCATTCCATCAGAAACTCCATTGCACATTATGACTACCCTTTATGAGGCAAGATAGAAAGACAATCACTCATGTCTACTTTCTGTTTGCATGCATTTGCCTTGGCTTTCAAAATCCATAATAATCACAACATAGGTATTTCCATGACTCTTGGTTGTCCCTCTTTTGATGCATTCAAATGTTGACCTCGATTTCATTTCATTGACATTGTTTTAATACCGTCATTCTACAAAACTTATGGCTCACTATTTTATGGCACTTTGTTCTATTTTTTGGACTTCTATCTGTATTCATAGGTGATCATGTGCTCACCATATCATTGTTATGCATACTTTTTCTCAAGGAATTTATTCTTATCATATTGAACTTGGGTTCCTACTTTCTGGCATGCAATCTTGATCTATGTTGGATCATTTATGATGACCAAACCCCTATATGAAAGATTATGAGCATATCCACTAATCCCCACTCTCTTTATATGTGTTGACATAGTTGTATCATCTTTTCTCCATGTTCCTATAGTTGTATACTCATGAAACTCTAACACAAGATCATTTGGTCATGACCTTTTCCTCTATTGCATAACATGTATGACATGATTGGGATGCTTTCAAGCTTATCATATTCATATTCCAGAAGATATTACATGACTTTCATTTATCTCATTTTCTAATATGGTTTACTAGAGTCCTCAAATAATAATGATGAATGACCTTAGCATAAGCATATTCACCCCTCCAAACACATGAGGGAAGAAAGTCATGGATCCTTTGATTTTTTTCATTTCACCCTTTTGGCCATGATCTCACAGGTAGATTACATAAACAAGCAACCATGTTCCTTTGCCATGAAAAAAAAGTAGCTTTGTCATGAATACCTTCTTATACTAGTATGTGATACTAGTGTCCCATATCATTCATGCACTAAATTTAGTAACAGTGCCTCATGCTTTCATTACCTCTGAGAGATTGCATTGAAAGTTGTATTCATAAGACAAGACTGTGAATTTATATATGATTCCATTACCTTGAGAAAATTGTAATTGAAAACCTCATGCACAAATTAAAAATATCCCATTTGCTTCCAATGATAAGCATTAGTAATTCAACATCATAAGAAGCACTTATACCCTCATACATGCTACCATTATATAACATTGTCCTATTCATGAAGATCTCCTGTCCAATGTGATTTGCATCAACGATAGCTACTCTTCCCACATCCCTGCTGTGAGATTTTAGAAAGCAATTGTATAAGGAACTATTTTCATTCCTAGAGGTGTTCTCCACAACATCATAATGTGGATATTATGCTTTTCATGATTTTGTAGCTTAGCCTCTTCCAAGTTTCATGATTCCTGTCAGAATTTGATTTCATTGATGCATATGAGGCTGCTCCTTGTTGTTTGTTGACTGCACTTTTCATTGCATTGCTTATTCATATTTTATCATTCACTAACAAAGTGAAAACATGGTTCACTTACTCCCTTAATGAATGTAATGAATACCCCTACTGTCATGTAGCATACATTCATGATTGCTACCCATATACATGAGATCATGATTTTATCCATTGTTGGTGCCCTTTTCATGACATGTACCATGCATTTTTTCTTTAGGAATGCCCCAACTTTCATGGCTTCTACAATAATGTTTATTGTTCCACATGTTTGATACCTGGTATTCTACAACAATTGTTTACCTTTTGATCATGTGCAATACATAGTTCATTGTCTCCTCACTTTGATCCTAGTGGGCAGACACATGTCACCTATGTTGGTGACCTGAAAGCTCACCATCCTATGTGATGTGTGGTTGTCTAATAGGGTTAAGGTGAGAGGGAATTGAAAATGCCTTGGATTTCTCCCTTTCTGCCCCATTTGTTTCATGATGATTTTAGGCATGCCTTGATTTCTCCTTCACTATTTAAGAGATGTATAATTGAACTTGATGCATCTTTTGAATCTAATAATGAAAGTTGATCAATTGGTGTGATTCCATATTGATTTAATGCATTAATAACATGTATATCTTTGATCAAGTTGCTCAATTTTCTATTCTTCTTAAAACATCAGGTGGCATCATGTTGAGCTCTGCCCTCATGGGAGACACATTTACCCCACATGTTGTAATTAACTGAACCAGAACAGTAACAAGACTTGTCCTAAATCTTCACATGAAGCAAACAAGTTAGAAAAATAAATGCATATTTTGGATGTGTTTGATGAA
Organism: Sequoia sempervirens; assembly: GCA_007258455.2. NCBI lineage: Eukaryota > Viridiplantae > Streptophyta > Pinopsida > Cupressales > Cupressaceae > Sequoia > Sequoia sempervirens. Next base: position 2,230 of record VDFB02030914.1, read on the forward strand.
TTTGTTGCTTTCCAGGATATCCAAGGTTTGCATGCTTGTTTAATGCATTTAGATATCAGTTTATACATGTGTACATGAATTTTCATGGTTTGAGATCTTTCATTGCTTAGAGCATTGCTCTAACATCATTGTTATTGCTAGATGCAAGAGCTAGGAAAGACACAAGTAGCTTGGGGGCAGCAGTAGGACAAGATGACACATCCAAAACTAGTCATTCTTAGGCAATGACTGGTCTCTCTATTTATATGCACATTTGTATTTGTTTATTTATTCATGTATATGCTCTTCTTTATTTTCATTGAATAAGTAAAGTTAGTCCCTTGGCTTATAAGGGACATGTACAATTTCATGATTATCAATAAAGATTACATTTGTAACACATATGGTTCTCTTTCTCATTTGGCTATAATTGCAATATTGGAATAAAATGTAATCCATTTCATTTGACAACCTCTTTCATGCATATTGATGACTTAGCAGATTATGGTTTATCTTTTAAATGTTTAAACAAAAAACATAAAAAGAATAAACACTAAGTTACCTAATTTCAGTTGAAAGCTAAAAATCAGGTAACACTAAGATTATAAACAAAATAATTAAATCGTTAAACCATCAAACAATAGCACTATTGTAAGAAGAATGAAGACTTATCTGTAAAATTCATTTTCCCCAAATTGATTTGATACGATGTCATATTTTGCCTATCCATCTAGGATTCTCCCTTCTAAGAATCAACGATGAAAATGAAATACTTCTATAGAAATTTTCTTCCCAAAATCAAAATTAATTTTCTCCCGAGAATCCCTTTTCACAAAATCTACAACATGATTTTCTTGCCAAATAATTTACTTTAACTCTCGAGGAGAACAAAATAGATCCTCTCCCCAATAATCTCCCTAAAGATGAGTATTCTGGAAAGAAGCCTACTTTTTTTTTGAAAACCAAATTCTAATAAAATCCCTCAAAATCCCCAAGAAAGCATTAAGTTTCTTTTTCAACCATTCATTCAAAGTTGTGCATGTTCTTGCATGAAAAACCTTTCTATCTTTTATATTGCTTTGAATATTTATTTATTATAATTTTCATTTATAATTCCATTTTATTTTATTTTAATATTATATTACACACTTAATTTATTATAAACTATAATTATTAGTAATTACGTTTATATTTATTTATCATATCACCTTTTTATTTAATAACTTATTTTAAAACATCAATTAGCCAAAACAACATTTATCAAACAATTTAAATTAAACAAGTGATATCTAACTTAATTACACCTAAGCTGTGATTAAAATGAGACAAAACCATACGGACAGTAAACGACTGACTGACGTAACATACCGGTACTCATCCTCTTGGGAGATGATGGATAAGCGTGGGGACAAAATGTTATATACAATCAGCTATTCCATTGGAGTTAAGGCATGCCGGACACACGCAAGTTGCATTGAAGTCAATGCCTAGTACACATAGCGCCTTTAAAATGAATGCTTGCATATACACTTAATCCTTTAATCGGGCACGCCATGAAGCCAGTCTAGCGGCTCGCGAGGTACCCATAAGTGAGTGATGCAGCACTATCCCTTTCACTCAATCATATCAAAAGACAACACCCAATAATCAAATCAACTCGTAAACAATTAGCTACATAGCAATCAGAATGATAATCTCATAATGATGATTATTCCTCATAATATACAACATCAACTACTTAACTGTATTAGCACATACCTTAAATATCCCTATTATTTTACCTTCATCTACAAGGTTCAAAGCCAAACTACATGCACATCCATGGTGAGAATGGAGGGGCACTACATATCCAAGGGGGTTTGATCTAAGGTGGTTTGATCAAATCCTCTTCAATTAGAATCCTTTAAATGGAAATTTTCAAGGCTTAAATCATTATATTTTCTAAAAATATGTGATTTCAACAAAAATCAGGATGTCCTAGAAAGTGTAAACCACTATTGTGGGATCACCCTTTTCCTTTGAGTTATTGATCTCTCCATTTAAGATCTTCTCGTAGATTATCCCGGCTACCATACAGATTTGTATCCTTCCTTCTGTTTAAATCACGTCTAACTATTTTGGCTTGCTTCTATGAGTCCTTTGTATTCAACTTACACATGCATTTATTTTAGTGTCGTGTTAGAAAATTGGACTTCTGTGTTTTATTGGGAAATAGAATTTTTTTTTTTTTGAAACTTAACTCATTGCTATTGCACAAAATTTGTATTTTGCTTTTAACTCTGCAATAGCTCGATTTCCCTAGTTTGTATATTGAACTAGAATTAGGAAGGATGGTAAGATACGCTGTAATTAGGAAAAAGGCCACTTACTCAGGCAAATCTATTATGCCTCTTGAATGGTTTTATCATTTACCCAACCAATTCTTGATGATATCAAGTGACGTGGTTTTTAGAGATTGAGGATCATTGATATCATCCTTATAGTAGCAAAGCCTCATCAGTGCAATGGTTGTATTCACATTAGCTTTAAATCTAATCTTAGCTCTAAAATTTTTCTTTTACCTGTCAAATGTAACGATTTTGTGCTCATCCTGCAATCTTGCTTCTCATAAGGTGTGGAATTACCTCTTTCCCCTCAATCGATTTCTTTCTTAGAAAGTTTTTAAGTCTTTTCAATAAATCCAATTTGTGCAGACCTCATATCACTACATTTCATGAGATCACAACTATTTAAGCATTCAGTCAAATTCATGCACCCCCTATTTGGTTCTAATCTATGCATGCATGTTTACCATGGAAATCATCATCATTTGCTTGAAATTTTCTAAAGCCTTCTCAAGGCTATGCCAATGCGCCTCTCCTCCACCACTTGTATTGCATCCCATGTTATCATTTGCCATTTCTTTCTTGTGAGTGAATTAAGCCTTTGTTATTTGTATTGCACACCTGGTGACTATAGTTTCCTCATGGCGTATTTTCTTTAGGCTAGATTCATAGATCAATTTGCATGTCTTACAACATATAAGACATAATTTCAATGAATGATCATATCTCATTCCAAAACATGCACAAATGACTCAAGTATGAAAATAGTTATGTTCGTATTTAGGAAAGGATCTATTTTTTATCTGAGTTGCTCATATTTATTTCATTTTCGATAGGTTATGTTCGACTTTGAGACTGCAATCAAATAGTTATGTGCATGTAGTACATACATGTAAAGTAGGTTGTTGATTTATTCTTTTGTGACCAAGAACTTCTGAGTGAAAGTCCCTAAAAATATCATCAAATTAATTCGTGCTTTCCACACCTATTACAGTATGAGATGGAAACTTTATGTTATTAGTTTCTTCTAAATTAATCGAGCCTTAAGCCTAGGCATCTAATGGCCTCATGTTTCAGTTCTTTTGAGCTCATAATTACTTTATAAAATTTATTCCTGTTCAAATTCCTTCAATTGCCCAAAACTAAGAGTGATTAAGAATAGAGTTAATAAGGAAATGAAACATGGTAGATAGATAGATGAGGCTTTAATGAGGTCTTTTTTTGGTGATACAATTAGTGGGAAAAGGGGTTTCTTTTATTTCTGTTGAGTAAGGTTCAATTCAGTTTTTCCATACAAATTATTGTTTTGGGTATAGTGATTAATAGGTGGAATATAGATTTATTTGTGAATATATATATATATATTATTGTTTGCATTTAATAGATAATATGTATGTTTATAGATATGTATGTATGTATGTATATATATATATATATATATATGAATTGGGGAAGTGCATGTTTCCGTTTGTAGAAATGAAATGATTTTAATTAAATGATATTCTTTCCTATGTAAATTAATTGATCATGTAAATATGTGAATTGGGAAAATTTAAATAGGGAAAATTGATTTACTAATAATTAGATAATTGAAGGATTTACTAAAATAAATGAAATTAGATTGTCTTTTGGTTAATTAATGAACGCAAGTTTCTTTTATAATTATTTATTAGTTGAATTGAAAATCTACCGTGTAATTAGCTACTGAGAATAATTTCCATTATAGTTATTTATGAATTATTGTGTTAAGAGACCATTAAGTGAATTATGTGGAGATAGTGTATTTAATGGTTATATTCCTGATTGATTGATTGCATTAAATTTTGTGTTCAATTTTGGGATTGAGGTGATTTTTAGTTACTGTTCAATAGTGGGAGTCCTTTGTGCAAAGTGGTTAAGGTTGGTTTCCAGAGGCCTAGGAGGGAGTACTTTGGTATGTATTATTTTTATCTTGGTTTCTCTGGGAAGTGGTTTGGTAATGTTTTATGTTGTATGCAAGAAGTCCAATGCCTTGCACTATTTTTGGATTCATGTGATTATGATGTGTATGCAAGATGATAAATGCCTTGCTTGATTTGTAGGGTTTACTAGTTGCAAGTAGGGGGAGTGGCTCTCAATGGGGGCCAGAACCCAAAATGGTGACCAGGACAACCCATTGGAGAGGTTTTTAATCCAATGATAAATTAAATGAATTAGGGGGATGAGTAGATTTCACATTAAACAAGATAATGGATGTATTAGCCATGCTTGTAGTGCTCATTTAAGCTAAGGATGGGTTGATAATTTCTGGTTGGCAAGATCAAATTCCTTTTCCTCATGAAAGGAATGTTGGTTCTACATGTGTCACCCTATGGGACCAAGACTGAGTGAGAGGTTTACTAGGACAACCATAGATGGGGGTCAACATCTAGTGAAATACTATCAATGCAACCCATGTCAGGACCATGTGATAACAATCTTCCCTATTGCATACTAGCATTCACTAGTTGTATGTTTCCCTTCTATTGTGTGTGTGCCTTTGGAAGTGAATTCAGTGTTGTAAGTGATGTTGTGTTGGAGTCCTTGTATAATCACTGGTTGTGTTATCCCTTTGCTTTCCTAACTATCTGCTTGTAGTGGGACCTTGTGTTATCTCCTAGCATGGGGGGTGGACCTTAGGGTTCCAAATGGTCGAGTGGTTGGTGTTTTTTCCTCCATTGGGTGTCCTTGTTGCATGTTCATGTGCATGGAGGTTGTCTTTTGCGTAGCAGATTCCAATTCTTATGCTAGTTCAAGAGGACTATCTTTTATGTATATGTAATGAATTGTATATTAGTTGTATCATTCATTGTAATTTGATGTATTCTTCCCACATGTACTTGGGGAAGCAGTGTTGTAAACATTGTAATGTTGTAACAGATACTGATGAGCTCGAGCTTGTAATGAATATTGTTAAGTGGTGTATTTTGCATATATGTTAGTTATTCAGAAATGATCTTTAATGATGTTTATCCGATGACATGTTACAAAAATACATAATGTAGAATCATATAATGTGGTTATTTAAAATGAACTTTTTTTGTTAGATTAGTCATGTTATTGAAGTAATTAATGAAATGATTCTAGTTATCCTAGTTTGTAGTTATGTGAGTAGCATAGTCATGGAACCTTAGAGGACATAGGATTAGATTACATGTTATGCATTTCACTATTATTTCTTTCTTTCTTTTTTAAATTATTCCATTATTGTGCTTTAGTTAGTGTTGTCCTCCAAGGTTCCTTGGTGGGGTGTTACATGAGGTAAAATTAGATTTTAATATTTTCTTTGATGAAGATAGGAATGTAGAAATGGAGAAATTTGTTGTAGTGAAAGGAACTAAGGTAAATTTCAATTTTTCTGAATGTTATTATAAAGAGGGATTTGAGGACAATGAGGTTGCAATAGAGGAGAATATTGATTCATATTTTATTAAATTTGAGAATGATGATGATTTTTATATTGGAATGAGTTAGTTCAAAAATATTTTGTTAGTGATGTATGGTATGCAAAGAAATATTTGTATGGTGTCATAGAGTTAAGTACAAGTGTATTTTGGTGGAGGTGGATGGACTATGGTGGGTTGAATCCCAAAAGATTAGAGGAGAGTGAGATTTACATTTGGAAGAGGTGGTCGGTTTATGGTGGAATTGATTCCACATTCAAGAGGTTGAGTATAGAGAAGAATTGTCGAAAGAGGAGGATGCTTATTTCGTCTAGGTGTTGGAAGAGAAGGAAGAAGAAAAAATCAAAGGTATCTATTTCAAAAATGGATTTTTTTTGTAGATTGCTTGTAATCTGAAAGGGTGGTACTAGCACCCAACTCCATTTTCTGAATCCATATTCACAAAAACTTTCTACCTTGTGTGTCTAATGCATGAGCATCCTAGGTTGTGAGCAATCTTGCGTCAACCAAAAGAATGCATTTTAGTTTTTAATTTTCTTAAGATTTGGTAATTATTTATTTGGAGAAATAACTTGCAATATTAGGCCAAATTAATATATGAAATAAATTGGTCTTTGTTAATGTTGCAATTTTTGGTGTTGGAGATAATTAAGGAGGCAAGTTTAAAACATGAAATTCAAAAATACCTTATTGGGTGTGATATTTGGGAGTTGCAACTTGCCATAACTCATACATTATTTTCTAAATGCTAAAAAGTCAAAAAATGGGTGCCCAAGATTGAGTTGTCTTCTTTTTACTATTTTGGGTCTTGTTGAGTGGAGTGGAAGTTTGAGTTGTCAACCAGTTTTGGCAATTTCATGAAAGTGGTTTCAAAGACACCTTTTAAAATTTTTAATATGTTCATATAATGTATTTTATGAGGGTTTTTACTAGGTTGTGTCATGGAGAATGAGGAGTTACAGGAGAGCTAAGGTTGAATGCAATATTTAAGTCTTAGCTTGTTATGAAATTCACAGGTTGCTTTTCTAGATTTTTGGAGAAGTCTCTCCAAGGGTGTAGCAATTTATTCATGGGTAGATTGTAGTCATGTTTGTATAGGTTTGGTAGTGTGTTGTAGCAGAAAAAAAATCCTTGAATCTATTTTTGAAGTTATTAAAATTGACAAATAGAAGAGAGAAAATTTACTAGTCTATTTCATAGTGCAGGTGAAGGTTGGGAGCTCCAAATGGGGTGATATTTTAGATTGTTGAAGGAATATTTTTGTTGAAGCACATGTTGTAGGTTTAATGGTGTTATATTTGTTGCAAGTATGAGCAAATTTGGTGGTATTATCATTAATGTTTTCATTGATGTCAAAACAATTCAGTACGTTGTAGATTATACATGTATAGCTGAGATGTTGTTGAGATGTTGTGTGTACATGAAGCTATCCTTATAGTGTTGCAGATATGTTGGTTTAATAAGTTTCCAAGTTCTTTTGAGAAAATTCAATAAAGAAGAGAAGTCAGAATGATGAAAGTGTTTAAAATGTGCTCTAGTATGTGCTCTGCATTTCTCCTATGTTGATCCTATGCTTGTGCGGATCTAAAGGATTGTTAATGGGGATTTAGTGGTGATACCTCCTAATTTTTAGCTTTTGGTGTGATGGTTTGTGAAAATTACGTTCATTGGTGTTACCCTCTAAATTTTAAAATATGCAATTTCCCTCCTCTAAATTAGAATGGCCTTCATTCCATGCCTTTAATTCATTTGTAGTTGCAGTCCTCTATAGTTTCATAACCTTTGTCACCTGACCTTGTGTTTTCATAACTAAGTCACAAGGTTTGAAAGCTGCATGATAATCCAATGACCCGACCCTTCTTTTTCCTCATCCTTGTCTAAATCATTGGTGTATCAGAAGTTCTTGAAATCTTAGAACCCGTGACATGTAGTTCTATGTTTTGTATTTTTTGTGACCCCACAACTTTCAAGCAATCTCCTTGGTTTTCAAAACACTGCCGGCACATTCAATTACTTGTATGGCATATCATGTGGTTGTCTTTTCAAGAGTTATGAAATGCAAGCTCAATTCTAAGACCAGCTCCTCAATCAATGATGTATTAATTAGACCTCTTAAATGGAAAGTGTAATGGAGCTCACTATGGTGGTAGCACGATATTAACAGATTAAAGGTCATCATTACCTGCTAGCGTAATTGAATAAGATTGTTTACAGAGAAAGGTGGTAGTACTGTTGAGTTTTGTTTTCTTATCGACCAAAGAAAATTTGAACTGGGGCTTCCTACGAGTGATGAAATGTGGGATGGTGAACCTATGCCCGTCCTACAACCTGACTTGAACTGGCCTGAGGAAGAGAAAATTGATATCATCTCCCAATTGCGCACACTTTCCTGGAAGGAGAAGACTAGCTACTCCCAATATCACAGGGTAATCTTTGTCCTAGAAGAAGAAGAAGAATGCGCTGAGTTGCACAACCTTTTTATGGAGATACAACTAGTTGTGGAGAATGCTCCACCACCTACAATAGTTTAATTTTCTTGCTTTGCATGGCATCCTTTGTAATTAGTGACGGTAACTGAATTTTGGTGTAATGTAACTGTTTTGGTTTAAAGTCACTTTCTTGAGGATGGTTACTTTAAAAGACTATTATGAATAGTTATGTTTAGACACATTTCTGGCTTCAGAAATTCTATAAAGAAAAAAAAAATTGGGAAAGGGACATCTTAGCTATTTTGGATGGAGTAAGGGAGTAGCTAGGTTATATTTTCATGTAGTTTCATTGTATAGAAATATGGAGTTTGTGAACTCATGTTTTCTCTATGGAGAAATAAAGAAGATATTTTTGGATCTTTGAATTTCTTAATGTTTTCTTTAAATGGCAATGAACTATGTTTACTTGTGGTTATTCTTCAATGTCATTCTATTATAATGGGTTGTATATGCATTTAATTCTAAAACTTTGGATTTGGATTAAATTAGCTCCTAAAGAGATTTTTTTTTCTTTCTTTCCCTAAATATCATTTGTGGGTGTGGGATAAATGGGCTTTGTATCATTTGTCTACATTCACTTCATTCTAAATCAATCCATCACATTTACTTTCATGGATATGGGTAAATGTTAGTTTTCCTTTTTTTCTTTCTAGTCAAAAGTATACCCGAGTATTTGAATTCATTGCAAGTCATTCGAAGGTAGTTGCACCTTGTAAAACAAGTAGAGAGCACTTGCAACAATTATTGCAAGTGACTCAACTGTTGGTCAGACTATCATTGTTATGGACAAATGGAGTATAAACTAAAGTGAAAAATCTATCAACCAATAGAGTTTTGGCGACTCCACTGGGGATAGGAATCAAGGTCTTGGTGTTTTCTATTCCTAGAAATCTTAAGGTGCGTCCCTAAGGATGGAGGTTGATGGCTCTGTGAGATGAGAAATACTCAGAAACAACTTTGTTCTAGTGAAGATCTATGCTAATTTAATTTTTAGAATTACATTATGGCATTGATTTCTACCTAGCCATGGGGAAATCATTTTGGTCCTCTTTCTTTGCCTATATACTCACCATTTCCTAAAGGATCAATAAATTATTTTCCAAAATTCATTGGAGAAGTTTCTCAAGATGTTGAAAAACACATTCTAGCTTTCATAGTTGCATGTGGCATTTTGGGGGTAAGTGAAGAAGATGTCTTTGTTTGGTTATTCATTGAATCTTTGATTCGGCCTGTAGTAGATTGGTTTTTATATTTGGAAGATAAATGCATAACTTATTGGGATTCATTGAAAACTAAGTTATCGGCAAGATATAAAAGTCTTGTTGATGAGGTTGCTTTGTTGAATCAATTTTTCAACATTCATAAGCAAGAAGGAGAATCCGTCAGGGAGTTTGTGGATAGATTCAACCAGCTATTCAGGAAAATCCCTACTTGTATTCAGCCAAGTAAGCAACTACAACTTTGCATTTTTATTTATTCTTTGTACCCAGATGTTCAGTTTTGTTTTAAAAGGTGTAAAGTAAATGATATTAAAATTGCACAAGAAGAGGCTGCCAAAATTGAGGATGATATGATTTTAAGTGGTTTATGGAAAAAAAAATAGGCTATAAATAGTTTGAGTAGTGAAATTATAAGGAAGCCTATCATATGAAAGCCAATTTCTTAGCCTATAGATTTCTAATATATTTAGCCTCCTTTTGTTGAATTTCTTAACCTCACTATTTTTTATTCAAAGCACTTTGGTAGAGATAATAAAAGTGTTGTAGAAATTGAGCCTCATTTAAATAGAAGAATCAAAGCTTATTATTTGCATCATGAACCTGAAAATACCTCGAATGGTGAAGAGAACGAACCATCCTCCCATGATGCAAATTATAATGAGGGTAATGCAAATAGTGTTGTTTTGTCATCCTTGTCTACTATAGAAATGGAAACATTTACTTTTACCAATGATGAAGAGCAATTTGGGGACATGCAAATGAGGTGTTGAATATATCTTCTCCAATTTGCATGCAAGCTGAGTATGAAGCCTTCATATTTCCCAAGCAGGATGACACAGAAACATGGCTGCAACAAAACATGAAAAATTATTTTATCTTTGAATCCTTCCATTTTGAAAATCTGGGTACCAAAAATTTTAAAGAAAGATCAAAAGATAGTGATGTAAGCAGACATGATAGCTTTGACAAAAATGAGCAAATGGATGAACATGTTAAGCCTAATATTTTTCATATTCCAAATTTGTGTCTTAATGCATCTAAAGATGAATTCCTATGTGGAGAAGATGTCATTACGTCTGATTTAAAAGTTGTAAATGAGTGTGATAAAGTTGTTGAGTCAAAATCCATAGGAAGGGAGGAGATTGTTTCATTTGGGGGTGATTTCATGTCATAAGAAATTATTATTTGTAATGCCAATTCTTAGCCTAACAAACTTCCAGTTTTGTATAGAGTTGATTATATGCAGGAACATGATGAGGCATATGTTGCAAGTCAGGATTTAAAATTTTTAAACAGTGTAGTCACCTACACATGTGGCACCAAAAAGGGGTTTGTCTCTGATGGTTTGTATGAAGGTTTCCTGATTCGAGGGCTGATCTATTCGGGTTGGAAAAATCAAGAGTATTGTGATATTACATCTGGGGTCATGCAGAAAAAGGCTAGAAGTCATATGTGGGTCAATATTGATATGAGTCGTCTAATTGAAGAAGGGTACAATGAAGAATGGCTTCTTGGGAATCAAGTCATATCTAAAGAAATTTTACTTGTTGCCATTCTTACCAGTTTGATCATGATGGTTGCTAGTTGGAAATTAGTTGCTTGTGGACTCCCCATCATCCGAAATTATTTCACAAAGGAAACTATTTCTCCTATCCCATTAATGGATTTGCATGACTATTCTGGAGTCATTTGAGGTAGGGTCTTCCTGCCATGTATATATTGGGAAATTTTTCTTGTTTCGGTAGTGTAGTATCCTTTTCCTAAATTGTGTCTTGTTTTTGGCTTGCTCTGGCTTTTTTGTCCCATGTGCTCTTTGAATCTATAGCCTAGTGGATTTATGCACCAATTCATGCTTGAGATTCTAGGTCCCTTGCTTTGTCCTTCACATTCCTTATCACCAATCAAATCCAATGTTACCCTCTACATTTTAAAACATGTAATTTCCCTCCTCTAAATTAGAACAGTATTCATTCCATGCCTTTAATTCATTTGTAGTCATGACCCTTGCTAGTTTCATAACCTTCGTCACCTGACCTTGTGTTTTCATAACTGAGTCACGAGGTTCAGAAGTTGCATGATAATCTGATGACCCGACCCTTCTTTCTCCTCATCCTTGTCTAAATGATTGGTGTATCAGAAGTTCTTGAAATCTTAGAACCTGTGACATGCAATTCTAAATTTTGTATTTTTCACAACCACGTGACTTTCAAGCAATCTCCTTGGTTTTCAAAACACAGCTAGCTCATTTAATTACTTGTATGGCGTATTGTGTGGCTGTCTTTTTGGGAGTTATGAAATGAGAGCTCAATCCTAAAACATGATCCTTAATCAATGATGTATTAATTAGACCTCTTAAATGGAAAGTGTAATGGATCTCACTAAGGTGGTAGCACAATATTGACAGATTAAATTTCATCATTATTTGTCACTATAATTGAATAAGATTGTTTACAAAGAAAGGTGGAAATATTGTTGAGTTCTTTTTTCTTATCGACCAAGGAAATTTTGAAATGGGGCTTCCTGCGAGCAATGAAATGTGGGATGGTGAACCTATGCCTATCCTACAGCTTGACTTGAACTGGCTTGAGGAAGAGAAAATTGATATCATCTCCCAATTGAACACACTTTCTTGGAAGGAGAAGACCAGATACTCCTAATATCATAGGGTAATCTTTGTCCTAGAAGAAGAAGAAGAACACATCGAGTTGCACAACCTTTTTATGGAGATACGACTAGTTCTGGAGAATGCTCCACCACCTGCAACAGTTTAATTTTCTTGCTTTGCATGGCATCTTTTATAATTAGTGGCAGTAACCCAATTTTGGTGTAACATAACTGTTTCTGTTCACTTTCTTGAGGATGGTTACTTTAAAAGACTGTTATGAATAGTTATGTTTAGACACATTTTTGGCTTGGGAAATTCTATAAAGACAAAAAAACTTTCGAGAAAGGGACATCTTAGCTATTTTGGAGGGAGTAAGGGAGCAACTAGGTTTTCTCTTCATGCAGTTTCATTATACATAAATATGGAGTCTATGAACTCATGTTTTGGCTATGGAGAAATAAAGAAGATATTTTCCAATCTTTGAATTTCTTAATATTTTCTTTAAATGGAAATGAACTATGTTTCTTTGTGGTTATTCTTCGATGTCATTCTATTATAATGGGTTGTATATGCATTTATTCTAGAACTTTGGATTTGGATTAAATTATCTCCTGAAGAGAATTTGTTGTTTTTTCTCTCCCTGGATATCGTTCATGGGTTTGGGATAAATGGGCTTTGTATCATTTTTCTACATTCACTTCATTTTGAATCAATCCATCACATTTACTTTCATGGTTATGGGTAAATGTTAGTTTTCCTTTATTGCTTTCTGGTCAAAAGCATACCCAAGTATGTCAATTCATTGAAAATCATTTGAAGGTAGTTGTGCCTTGTAAAACAAGCAGGGATCACTTGTAACAATCATTGCAAGTGACTCAACTATTGGTCAAACTATCATTGTTATGGGAAAATGGAGTATAAACTAAAGTCACAAAGCTTTCAACCAACAATCGGTATGTGAATTGTTCTGGCAGAGTTGGTATTTTGTGGACTGGGAGAAATATTGTTGCTCTAAAGTTTTCCTCTGTTTCATTTCAGATCTTGTGGATCTAGAATATGTCTTGTGAAGGTCTTTTCTGTGCTCTGGCAAAGTGGTTTGAAGTGTGGTGTTCTGGAAGTCATGTTTTAGTGTTTCAATGTGAAGTTTATACAGTTCAAATGGACTAGTGAGAGGTGTTTAGTAATTGAAGCTTGTTGTTTTGCTACGGATGTATTTAGAAGATTCTGAGATGTATTCTCATGCATAAGGAAGAATGTTGTGGTGTCGACGTGTCATCTTCTTGTTGGAAAACATGTACATCAATGATCATTTGTCTTTTCATTAGGTTTGGCTGACTTGGTGTTTACACTTCATTCGAAGAATAAAATTAAATTGAGAAAGTGTGTGGTTGATCCGAGACATTATTTTTGGTCTTGGTTAAATTATTTATTGGTCCACTCTCATTCCTTTCCACTGCAGGAATGTTGAGTCCTTGAACTATTTTGAATTTATGAAATGAGGTAGTTGTGGCCAACCTTGGAGAAAGTTTCTAAGGATGAGGATGGTATAAAATCAAGTCGAATTGTGAAGAGTTGTATGATAGTGTGATGCAAAGTGATGAAAGTGAGCAACAAAACATAAGAGCATAAGTGTGTGTGTGTGTGTGAGTTGTGATAGTAGTTCTTCATTCTATTAAAGGCAGTGAGATAAAGGTTTCTAAAATCCTACAAATGTGTTAATTGTTGTGGTGGATCTTTTTGTTCTCTTTTGTATCTGTAGGTAGTGAGCCTCCTTGTTGGATAGTGAGTCCTTTCTATAGGCAGTGAGCCTTTGTACTTAGACAGTGAGTCATCTTTTGGGCAGTGAGCCTTTGTATTTAGTTTATAATCTTTTATATTGTGAGTTAACCCTCATTGTGATTTTTCCATCATTGGGTTTTCCATGTAAAAATTTGTTGTTCATTGTGTTGATTTACCGTCTGTTATTTGTGTTCCATGCTCTTACTTAATAACAAAAAATTTTGGTTGTGGAATTAATAAGTATTGGGTTTTAAGTTTGAATTTTGTGACAACTAATTCACCCCTCCTCTTAGTTGTCCTGCGCCTGTTTAACAATATCATATTTCGAAATGTTAATTATAGAACCAACAGGCTTATGCACTTGCAATATACAATTTCTACATTTTTTTCACATTCATGTTTCCTCCAATGAGAAAGATGTCAGCCCAAGCTTCTAAAATTAAATTTGACCCTATTTCATTTTCAACACAAAATGCATATATTAGAGAGCTGACATAGATATATACATATATATAATCTATAATTAGAGGTTTACAAAATAACTTGCAAATTAATCCTAATTATAGTTTTTCCCCGATCACAACATAATTGTGTGACTATGTTGTTTAACCATTG
>VDFB02030915.1:0-17703 GCA_007258455.2 Sequoia sempervirens
CTCTATATCCATTTGGAAAAAAAAACACATCATGAAGAAAATAGAGAGTTTAAATTTAGACAAAGATTGACATTGTTTTAATGAAGGACAAGCTCAAAATTTATTTTCTTGCAAGGCCAATTCACAAACAATGAGTTTCACATTTCCTCATAAGACTTAACATACTCCTCTTCTCTTTTCTTTTCTCTATTTTTATTTTTTTACCATAAAATGTCAAGGTTCTCCCTCATTATAACTTAGATAAATGACCATCCAAATAACATATTTTTACTCTACATGAAAACCTTTCTCCACACTAGCATTAGAATTTACATTAGAGTAGCATTTACTTATTTAATCTTCCAATTTTACAACATCACATAGAGTTAAAATAAATGAAAAAAAAAACCATTGTATGAGGACTTTCTCTCCACCCTACCGTAATGGCGTCATGGAGCCTCATGGGCTCTAGCCATACCCCCGAACAAGAAATACATTATACATCATTGTAATTCAATGGTGAGAGCTTAGTGCTATAACAAGCTTGCTCATTATACAACACATTACTCTAATATATCCCTTAAACAATCTTACTTATGATTCAATGCATAGATCAAGCTATCTCTACCAATACTAAGATTAAGAAATGGAAAAAGACTTATCTCTCTACAAGTTGCTTTCCTTTGAACTCTTATTCTTCCATCTTTGACTCTCTCCTCCTTTTCTTCACTTCACAAGTTCTCCAAAAGGAGAAGTGGGCAATGCCCAAATCTTCCATCTTCTTGAGATATATAGGAATCCTCCAAACCTACACTCTTTCCCACAAGTGCTCACACATGTGTGAGTCTTGTACCAATTCCAAGAACTTTTGGGGAGTGGGAAGTTGAGAGTGACAAGTCACTTTTCCCAAGCCCCAACACTTTTTGAATTCGTCACATTCATGAATGTGGAATTTTGATGGGTCTTTTCACACTCCAAGGACAAGTTCACATGTCAAAAAGGTTCTAAACCCATAGGTATAGGTCCTAAGGGTCTATTCTTGTTCAAAAACCAAGGAAATTGACTCAATAATCCCTTTTTAAAACCCACAAAAGAATCCATACGAATTTTGATCCTTACCAAGGGTTCCAACCCCAACCAAACTCACATCACATGTCCTACAATTAGATTCTACTCAAACATAATCACCCAATCAAAAATATAACCTCAAACCCTTCTAAGTCAAATAGGGATACACTTAGAACTTCCCAAAGATATATTTGATTTGATTCCAATTTTTATCCATCCTCGTGTTTGCATATTTGATTCCTTAGCCCTCCAATACATTTACTCTACTTGCTTTTAGGTCTCAGATGGAGTTAAATTTATATCCTCAACAAGAAGTCTTTTGATTTGCACTTTATGGTTATCCCTTCTCATGATAGCACTGTTATCTTCTTGACCTTTAATGTTAATCCCACATCGACTCATTTAATTTCCTGCACAACATAATTAAGCACAGTTAGACATATTAATAAACAACATTAATTGTAAATCGAATCTTTGTAACTTTATTCATGAATCATTTACATAGCTAATTACTCTTCCAATGTAATACGACACAACAATTATCTTATTTCAAATTCATCTTATAAGTTCAAATCTCATACAATAATTTGCATGCACATACATCTTCATTAAGTAAAATAACATAACATATAACTATAAGGTTACTGTTAGACAATCATCTTCATATCGCTTGCAATATATCTAACCATCTATTTAGGAGGAATATATAACACTTTAAGATTGTATTAGTCACATGCAAAGAGAGGCCTTACATCTCCCTCCCCTTAGCTTAGACTTCCTCCTGGAAGTCGTTAAGGTTTGAAAACATAATCTCAATATAAGAACAATTATATCAAACTTACTAATTACTTTTACTTTCTTGATGGAAGAATCGAAACATTTAGCTATAAGCACATATTAGAGGAAAATCTCTTCCATGAATTAAATATTTAAATACTTAGAACAAAATTTCTCGTATTGGAACATTTATTTGATATATGATTAATTTAACAAATGCTATCAACAATACATGTAGCTCTAATTTATTAACAATGTAATCGACTTCAATTAAATTATGCAAAACTATATCTAAATGAATTCATAACCTTTTATACACCTCCAAAATTTATTTGCATCATAAACATCACTCATGATGTTAAAAAATATTTTTGTTTCATTGACCAATCATGTCTCAGAATTATTAGCTTCACATTTTGTCAAAATATATGCTTAAGAGAATATTTTACCTTGTAATTATGGCACTCATACCATGTCTCAAATAATATTAACTTTGCATCACATGTTACTATTTTTCTCACATAGCTCACAGGTATGCCACATCACATTTATTTGTAATTTCACATGTACACACAACAATAGCAAGGATGCTCTTCCCAAATGGGTGTGCCTGTCATCATACAATCACAAAATCTACAACATAAGGCTCACACGATGGGGTTTACAAGGATGGATATTCTTGGATACCATAGCAAATCAAGAAGATGATCTCGAGGTCATTCTTTAAGGAATCCTCCATATAGATAAGAATAATCATAGAATGAGGGAAGAATGGATTAATGACCATCCCATACCAGTCCCATTCACAACCCCTTTCAAAATAATTCCCCAACACATCTACTCCCCTATACGACCTGCCAGGGAACCCCCTCGGGATATGGCAGTTTACAAATTCCACATTACACCACACATGCCAGCAAATTTGCAACCAAGGAGAAAGCCTCAAACTGAATAACACAAGATCATAAACCAAAGTTTCAATAAAACTCCCAAGAGGGAACTTATAAATTCAAGAGAAACAAAATAAAGATAAATTGTAGCTACATTGCAACTTTCCAATCATAATTGAAAGGAAAAATTAAACAAGTCCTTGAGGCAAATCAGACTATATAACAACTTCCAAATGGCTAAATAGCCTAAATACATAAATGTAAAATTACACATTGTTGGTGCATAATAAAATAAAAAATCAATCAAGAATTACAAATAATTCATATTTCAACTATAAAATTTGCACATTACAAGCACCACGTGACTTGATAAGCCACCTAAGGGGAGGAGGGGAATTGTGGTTTTCTAACCACATCATAAGTATTATAGCATGCAATAACTAGTGGTCCTTGACCACATAAATATGAATAACGGGTGGTCCCCAACCACATTAATATACATCATTGGTGGTCCCTGACCACATAAACATGAAGCACTGGTGGTCCCTGACCACATGAATATGAGTAACGGGTGGTCCCCGACCACATTAATATACATCACTGGTGGTCCTTGACCACATAAACATGAAGCACTGGTGGTCCTTGACCACATGAATATGAATAACTGGTGGTCCCTGACCATATAAGTATGAATCACTGGTAGTCCATGTTATTCCATCCTTTACCCATGGGTTATAAACATCAAGGAATAGGTTTGCACTATGAACCAACAAGTGTGGCTCTCATATGTGGGGGAGTAGGCCACGGTCAATGTCCATGGGAAGATTACAATGACTTGACATAGATCCTTTATCAGGATTAGGGACAACACCCTGAGCTCGTAATCTCCTGATGGTAGACCATGTGCCTCTCAACCCCTATTTACACTAGCTGGCATCACACTCCCATTAGGGGGGAACCAAATGCTAGGGGTACACATTTAACATAGAAATAAAACTAACACAAAGGAGCACATCACATTTCATTTAATAGACACACGTATGCACTTAACACATTTATTTTAACTCACAACTAGCTAGCTTACATAAAGGCCATCACAAAGGGTACATATAGGGGATCAAACTAGATGTCCACCACCTTTATCCAAAGTCAGATACCCTGTATCTCATACTTGGGGCACAACACATTTACTAGTTTTCACTTCACATACCATAACATAATACACTTTATGAAATCCACCATATTGTAGAATAAAATCAATTCATGGTTTACATACACTCCTTTTTCTTTAAACACTATTGACTTTGCTTCTTAATTTTGTACATATCTACTCACTTTGCATTCAAAAAAGGAATCACTAGTTGATGCACAAATATAGCTTATGTATATTACTCCATCTTCCTAAAATTTAACAATACATGATGCACTACACTTCCCATCTTACTAACTTAGTGTTTGACATCTCATGTAGAATCAAGATTGGTTCTCTATGTTTATCCATACCAGTCTTCCTCTTTCATTCAACCATTTTTAACTTTTTATTTTTATTTTTTTTTATGTTCACTAACATATCCATATGGGTGATTTCATTATAATTTTTTTGCAACATGCTAAAGAATGTTTTCTACTCAACAAGGAAGATAATCAACCATTTTCTTTCGAAACATAGTAATATGAGACAAGAAAGCGCACTCAATTCATAGAACACACAATAAATCATGGATTAGTAATTTTCACAACTCATTAATCTATATATATTTATAAAAAAATTAAAAAAATCTTCCATTTTTCTACCTAAGGTTGACTCATTTAATCACATGTTATAATCATCATTTTTTATAGTTAGTTATTTCTACTTCATAAGGTTCAAGGACATGTGATAAGTAACAATTCCTACATTTAAATTTCTCTAGAGTACTAGGCATTGGGTATAGATATGCACAACATTAGTTGGGAGTCTCCCATAACCATTTTCATGTTCATGATGATACCATTTAGTTTCTCAATCACTTAGTTCACTAAAACTTTTAGATAATTCCTCACCAGATTTATAAATTCAAACAATTGATTCTTTAGTTCTAGTGACATGTACACAACCTTAAATGTCAACACCTAATTGAATATGTTATTACTCCCCATAAGACATGTATACTTTCTTATTTTGGAATCAATAGGTCTTTAGCTCCTAGATCATTTATAAGGAAGGTAGTAATAGCATATGTTAAATTAGAGAATATTATAACTTCAAACTCATATTCCGATATGGTCCCTTGATCACAAAGGTTTTATGTTTAATTTTCAAGACGAAAATTATTTATACAATATCTATTTAGCAATTTTCTCTAATCTTTACTTAGTTGTATCTTTCAACACATTCTCAACTATGACTTGAATCATGTTCTTTCATTTGATATTTTAGTCTATACATAAAAGAACTCAAAGTTTTAGTAGTTGTTATAGTTCCAGTAAATTCACTAGGTCTCAATTTACTTGCAAAAGTGTTAGAATAACATAAGGTTTCACCAATTTTTAAAATTGGATTTACTATGTATTTCCAAGCTTTGATTCTTAGTTGATGCTATCATGCATGAAATTCTCTCTTACCAACCATAAAGTGAATTGTTTGTTGCTTCTTGAGATTAACCCTTATACACTTATATGTAAATCAAGATCTTTGGGTAATAGAATAGGGCCTAGAAATTCCATGGTCAAGGTATACAAGATTCTTATTTCATGTGTTTATAAATACCAATTTGTATACAAGTCCTTAATTTTTGTTTTGTCAAATAGCCTACACCCTAAAGGTTTAGTTTCAATCTTTGTCAAGAGTCTAAATCTAACTATATGATTGCTCAAGTTCCCCATAATACACAATTCAAGGGTTTTCTATTATTCCATTCTTGTTGTCAAAATGATTTAATCAATTTAAGGGTTTAGAGATCTAACCTTATATGACCACAACTTTTAACACATTAATCCCCTTTAGAGGTTCATATAGTTTTCTTCCTAATGATACGTTTTCAAAATAATAATAATATATTTTCATTATATATTTGTACCAATGTTTCTATAAGCAAATATGTGTCTCCCAAAACAATCATAACTTCAAGAAGTAGCATAATTATTGTATTTGAGAATTATATACTTAGGAAGCCAACAAAATAATGTTTCTACACATCATGATGTCCTATAACACTATTCAAGCACTTTCTAAAAAGATCTTGCTTCAAAAACTAAACTATACCTTTTTAAGGTTTAAGAAAATTTTATGTCAAAAGACTATATTAACTCCATAAGCCTTATTAACTAGACTAATTTTTGGCTCAAGTCATTCACCTCATTTACTTAAAACAAGGGACCATGTTTTCTATTGATTTTCTCCTAAAAGTTGAATGTAATCAATTCAATGCATGCTCAACCCATTTATAATGGTCATTTCTTGGCCAATGGGTACTTTACAATCTTATTTAGGTCATATGTTTAAACTAAGTTCTCATCTATCACACCATGTGGGTCCTTTAGGGTTAACATTTTATTATAACTAGCACAAGGTGTTTTGCATACACACAATACGTAATGCCCAATTTATCCCCAGAGCTCCCTAGAGTTGCAACCTAGGGCTCTGATACCAAGTGTCATGCCTGAAAAATTTCATCAAAAAACCTAACAATTTTTTTTTTCTTTGCAACATATTGCTTAAGTTAATAATCAGTCATAGTGTTGGAGTGAGCGCTAACTCATGCTTTATATCAGTAATTAACATGTAAGTTATAGCTCTAATATCCAACACAATCTCAAATGGTTTGTTCATTAACCCTATCACCAAATCTTATCCTTGAGTCCTAAGGATGTGATAAATTATTATTATTCTATTTATTTTCTAATCTATTATTTAGTTATTTGTTTATTTATTCTTTTTGAATATAAAATAAATAAATACATGTCCTTTATATATATATATATATATATACTCTGCTGACTATAGAGAGTAATTTAACAATAATAATAATAACTTACCACTTAAAATATTACTTCTATATAATTCACTTTTTAAAAAGAAATTAAAAAAAACAAAAGAAATTCTTCCTTTATAAGGAAAAAGTAGTAATTCCTACTCTTACCATTATTTTACTTACTCATACCTTTATTCTAATTAACACTCTCTCTTTATTTTTTAATTTTCCTAAAAGAAAATATTGGGAATATATTCTCATTCCTTTATATTTAATGAATTCTTAAATCTTAAAGAATATGTGAAATCATTAAAAGGTAAGGTTGGTAGGTTATCATTTTATTTTAGTTTTATTCTATTTTTAAGAAGCCTCGCTACTATGGATGCACCAATAAATAAAGCATTGTGTTATTCATATTAGGGAAAAGTAGGCTACTTATTGCCATACTGTTTGGAACGTATTTATAGGTGATGGGTTAATATTCCGGTCTCATTATAGGTGCGCCAATAATAATAATGCTGCTTACAGACTCACAACCAATTCACAACCAATTCAGTAATATTTTACTATGAATCACATCAACGCCAAAATAATGAGAATAGTACTATACTAGTAATTTCTTGCTAAAGTAAAGTAAAAATAACTATCAGCAATCTGATGGATGCGATGCATTCATGAAATTAGCAATGACATTATTTTAATTAAGAGGGAAATGTAGTTTTCAAACCAAAACTAGACACCTATCTGATAAGGTTGATATGACAAGCGTATTGGAAGAACCTCAAATGAATAACTAAGGGTAATAATACTGGTGGAGATAAAAGCAAGTGGGATGTGATGGCCAACATACACACCAGAGTAGACGTCTTTTAAAAGTTAGCATTTCTTCAAGAAACCCCATTCCTGGATTCATGCACAGCAAAACATGGTGTCCCAAAATTGCATGACTACTACCCAAAGTTGGGCCACTCACCTAGAACATTGAAGAGGATTTAGTGCAATCAAGGCTCGGCCTTCTTGGTCTTCACATAACTCCAACTATTGCTAACAAATAACTAATATTTCAAGGAGTGTAACTGATCTTTTCCACATCTAGCTTGGCTTACATTTATTACCCGGACCAATCTCAGGTGTGATGCCTAGATTCACCCATTTGATTTGTTCAGCACAGCCTGGTGTGATAAGACAATCCTACAAAAAGCCAAGCTGCCTACCTCAGAATCCACCATTCCAAATGCTAAGTGGCCAGACTGGCTAGTTGTACGCTATCTAGGTCTTAGGGTAAGGCCCATTTATTATTACGGAGTGGAAGAATGTATTGAAACCCCTACTCACTAGCGCCACCTATCTGTAGTTGAAGATTCCAGAGTATTTATTGTAGGGGCAATTTTGGTTTTAATTATTACTCTTATTTATTTTTGCAAACTAAACTCCAAATTTTATACATTCTTCCAACCGAAGGTAGGAGTTGATTGTAGGAGTCATAGACTCCTCTTTACTCAACCTGTTGTGATATGGTTGAAGACTTATTCTAATTTCTTGGATGAAGAAGTCGGAAAAATTATCCTAGCATCACTTCTGCCTCTAGATACTTTGTTTCCTCATTGGTTTCAGATGAGTTTTCTGAAGAGTTTTCACATAATAATAATCATATAATTTAAATGAGTATTTCCTTTTTAGCAACCTACCTCCTCCATCATGATGTTAAACTTTTTGTCAAATCTTTCTTTTTTTTATTTTATTTTTTCTATGGAATTATATCTTCTAAGTACAGCACATTAACATTTTAGAGAAACACATTGTTACAAATTTTGATTGATATTGAACAAGTACTCACATGAGCATTTTGGTTGTCTAATCCTCCTCTCTCATTTTTTTTATTCTCAAGATAATTAGAGACATCACTTTCTGTCCAATTTCTCCATACTCTTTTTATATACTTAATGGTCAAATCTCTTTGTGGTATTTTACATACATAAAGGTAAAACTTTATGCCAAATGACTTTCTTTGTGTTTTATGTTTTTCTATAGTTGACTCTTCTACAGTAAGATTTAAACAATTTATCATTTGTTTTTGTGTTGAAAGTAATTGAGAGTGGTCATTAAACCTTAGCTTAGCAAAGACATCCACAAGGTTTTATAAGTCACATACGCTGGCCTGATAAATTTTATTGCTAGTAGGAAATGTGTTATCTATATTGATTGAAAAGCTCAAGAGTCATAATCTCAGGTGGATAAATTTGATCTAAGTAGTGTTAAAATAGTAAAATTTGTTTGTAACTGTTGTGGTTGGGGAAGTTTCCCAACATATTCGCTTTAGTTATTTATTTATTTTTGAATGTTTCCCAACGTTGTTGTTGGTGACTTCGCTTTGTTGCTGTTTTTCTATATATTCTTCTTTCCTTAGTAAAGTTTGGTGAAGACTGTTTGCTGCAATTTTCTTTGAAAAAGTAACAAAATTAAATTATGTTCCTTTGTGAATTTTGACACAGTTTCTCTATTTACAGAAATATATTTGGTTTATTTTGCTGTTAATTTGGTGTATTGCAATATTTAAGCATTTTTTTTTTAGTTTTTTTTTTTTAACAAGTAGATGTGGTCTATCAGGCATAATGTTTTCAAGGATTTTATATATTTTTCTCTTATCCACATATTACACATATTACATATTTAAAATAGCACAATAAGTCACGAATTAAATATCATATAATTTAGTCTAAAGCCTTTGAAGATATATCTGGTTTTACAATGATTCAATGTTTGTGGCCTTTATCTAACAACAACGGTTAAAGGTGAGTCACATTAATCCTCTCACCCCACATCTCAGAAGTGATTAAAACAGGAAATATTCTTCCCTTATTCATAAGAGCAGATTTCACTTTATCTTAAAACGAGACTGCATATATCATTGCATTTTATTCCTACATTGTTTCCTTACATGCAAATAAAATAGCACATTTGTATACACATAATGTAATACACTAGAACAACATTATAACACTTTTATGCTTTCTTTCCTTTGCATCCTATGACAACAAAATCAGATACCTGAATATTTATTTTCCCCTTAATCAGAACTCTATATCCATTTGGAAAAAAAAACACATCATGAAGAAAATAGAGAGTTTAAATTTAGACAAAGATTGACATTGTTTTAATGAAGGACAAGCTCAAAATTTATTTTCTTGCAAGGCCAATTCACAAAGGATGAGTTTCACATTTCCTCATAAGACTTAACATATTCCTCTTCTCTTTTCTTTTCTTTATTTTGTTTTTTTTTTACCACAAAATGTCAAGGTTCTCCCTCATTATAACTTAGATAAATGACCATCCAAATAACATATTTTTTCTCTACATGAAAACCTTTCTCCACACTAGCATTAGAATTTACATTAGAGTACCATTTACTTATTTAATCTTATAATTTTACAACATCACATAGAGTTAAAATAAATGAAAAAAAAAACCATTGTATGAGGACTTGCTCTCCACCCTACCGTAATGGCGTCATGGAGCCTCGTGGGCTCTAGCCATACCCCCAAGCAAGAAATACATTATACATCATTATAATTCAATGGTGAGATCTTAGTGCTATAACAAGCTTGCTCATTATACAACACATTACTCTAATATATCCCTTAAACAATCTTACTTATGATTCAATGCATAGATCAAGCTATCTCTACCAATACTAAGATTAAGAAATGGAAAAAGACTTATCTCTCTACAAGCTAGTTTCCTTTGAACTCCTATTCTTCCATCTTTGACTCTCTCCTTCTTTTCTTCACTTCACAAGTTCTCCAAAAGGAGAAGTGGGAAATACCCAAATCTTCCATCTTCTTGAGATATCTAGGAATCCTCCAAACCTACACTCTTTCCCACAAGTGCTCACACATGTGTGAGTCTTGTGCCAATTCCAAGAACTTTTGGGGAGTGGGATGTTGAGAGTGACAAGTCACTTTTCCCAAGCCCCAACACTTTTTGAATTCGTCACATTCATGAATGTGGACTTTTGATGGGTCTTTTCACACTCCAAGGACAAGTTCACATGTCAGAAAGGTTCCAAACCCATAGGTATAGGTCCTAGGGGTCTATTCTTGTTCAAAAACCAAGGAAATTGACTCAATAATCCCTTTTTAAAACCCACAAAAGAATCCATACGAATTTTGATCCTTACCAATGGTTCCAACCCCAACCAAACTCACATCACATGTCCTACAATTGGATTCTACTCAAACATAATCACCCAATCAAAAATATAACCTCAAACCCTTCTAAGTCAAATAGGGCTACACTTAGAACTTCCCAAAGATATATTTGATTTTATTCTAATTTTTATCCATCCTCCTGTTTTCATATTTGATTCCTTAGCCCTCCAATACATTTACTCTACTTGCTTTTAGGTCTCGGATGGAGTTAAATTTATATCCTCAACAAGAAGTCTTTTGATTTGCACTTGATGGTTATCCCTTCTCATGATAGCACTGTTATCTTCTTGACCTTTAATGTTAATCCCACATCGACTCATTTAATTTCCTGCACAACATAATTAAGCACATTTAGACATATTAATAAACAACATTAATTGTAAATCGAATCTTTGTAACTTTATTCATGAATCATTTACATAGCTAATTACTCTTCCAATGTAATACGACACAACAATTATCTTATTTCAAATTCATCTTATAAGTTCAATTCTCATACAATAATTCGCATGCACATACATCTTCATTAAGTAAAATAACATAATGTATGACTGTAAGGTTACTGCTAGACAGTCATCTTCATATCACTTGCAATATATCTAACCATCTATTTAGGAGGAATATATAACACTTTAAGATTGTATTAGTCACATGCAAAGAGAGGCCTTACAGAATACTTAAGTACATTTCTTCTGTTCTTTTAAAAAAAAAAATGTTGCATTTTTATTTGTTCCTTTGTGGTTTGTGCGATGAGGCATTACAAGATGCGGCACTCTATACCTGTACCTACAAAAAATATAAAAAATCCATACAAAAATATGCAAAAAAAAAAAGCATTTTTGGCATAGAGTTCACAAATGTAACTAAGGGAAATTTTCAAGTTAGCATTATAAAGCATAAACAAACTAAACCCTAGTTAAACAATGAATAACAATGGAACAAAATGGCATAAAAACAATGAACAATGTCACCAGGTCTTCATGCCCTCCATGAATCACCTTCATTGAACCTTCTCCATTTGCTACAATATTATGTTTGCCCTCATATTTTGATGAGCAACTATAACCTATGATAAGTCCTAAGAAAATATTGAAGGATTGACTCAAAGTACAAGTGTACTTGAAAATTGAAAACATGGGAGAGATGACAAATAAGATAAAAATTGTCTTTTTATAGAAAAGCCAATTTTTGAGGAATGGCCAAGATATAAAGTTGAGGGATGCCCTAAGATCGAATGTTGAAATTAAATGTGAAAACCATCAATTAGGGTTAGGGAAAAATTAGGTTAAATTTTCAAATGGATGACTCGGATTTATTTTTAGAAAAATCAAATCTACAGAATCAAATAATGATTTAAAATTATTTGATTTTAAAGACTTAGTTGTTTTTTTTAATTAAAAATTAATTTAATTCAAAAATGGTGGGGCCATGTGACAGTAAATAATAATTTTTAATTATTTACTTGAAGGGAAACTAGGAAGTGGATAATTTTAAATAAATGCCTTTACTTTAAATAAAGGCATTTATTTAAAATTGTCCACTTCCTAGTTATGTCGAGAGGCGTGACATACAATGGTAGAATGATGCCTATAGGAGGTTAGCACAATTAATCACAAAAAAAACACAAAATCAAATGTATTTTACAAAAAAACAAAAAACCATATACATTTTAAAGAAACAAAAAAATATTTTTAGTAATTTACTTTTTAAAGCCACTATGTATTTGAAATTAGCAATATACTTTTTAATATATTATTATATTCTTTTGAAATTATATATTAACTTTAAAAAGTATATTGCTAATTTCAAATACATAATGGCTTTAAAAAGTATATTATTAAAAATAATCATAATTTTAGTAATATTTTTTATTTATTTTAATATTAGTATTAATAAACATGTAATAATAATAATATAGGATAATCATAGTAGTAAGATATATCTTGGCGTATTTTATATAGATTATATTTAAGATATGTATATTAGTAATTAGACAAATCAAAGAGATTTATTTAATTATAGAAAGACACGAAAAATTAATGATGTACTTAAATAAATAAATAAAGTTTATTTATTTAAATAATGAGGAAGAAATAGAAAGTGGAAAATTTTATATAAATTATTTTATTTAAAATTAGAATAAGACAAAGTGGATAGTAATTAAATAAATTATAGAAATTTATTTAATTATAGAAAGACATAGGGAATTAATGACATATTTAAATAAATAAAATTTTTTGGATGATAAATTTTTGTACCATCTTCACCTATTATTTGTATAGTATCCCTTCTATTCGAAGAAACACGAGAGTGGTATGTCCAATATTCAACCACCTATTTCTTTACATCTTCTAAATTTCTATCTTTTCGGGGAACCCTACAAATATTTACCCAATTTTTCTCAATTTTTTCATCTATTTCATTTTGCTTTTTAATATGCCTTTGAACAGTTCTCCTAGAAATATTTAGTAATTCAAAAATTCCTTGAACTTGTCTTCTATGTGATAATTTCTTACTAGAAATTGCAGTCATCAATGCTCTACATTCAACACTTAGATCACTAGATCGACTCTTGTTTTCAATGCTTGCAAGTTTTCAACAATTGTTTGTTTTAATGAACCCGATTAATTTTTCCTATTATCAGTCCCTAAAAACTCTAAAACAAGGGTAATTTCTTTTCATCTAAATAACTTTGCAACTAATTGTGCTCTTCCAATTAGATTGATTTCTTCAAAAAATTGACCCCATATTATTTTAGAGTTTAATTTTCTGTGCTTTCAAATAACATATATTCAGATGAAATATTATTGAAAAGAGAATCCTCATCCATCTCCATTAGATTTTCCATACCATAGAAAAAAAATCTATTACTAGGTTCAATTTGTTCTTGTATCTATATGTCACCTTGGTCATCAATATTT
Organism: Sequoia sempervirens; assembly: GCA_007258455.2. Taxonomy (NCBI): domain Eukaryota; kingdom Viridiplantae; phylum Streptophyta; class Pinopsida; order Cupressales; family Cupressaceae; genus Sequoia; species Sequoia sempervirens. Next base: position 13,797 of record VDFB02030915.1, read on the forward strand.
TCCATGAGTTGTTCTTCAGTAGATGTTCCTTCACCCACTTTTATCTTCCTCTCTCTTTTTCAATCATACCTCCTCGATCTATTCCTTGCATTCACAATCACAAATTGTACTCAAATTTGAATTCACCTGCATACAAATGTACACACATTCTTTGAACGGGTGTACAATTAATATTGCAGTATGTGCAGGATCATCAAGGAAAAAATAGGACCTTAAGTGGCAAAAAATTCAGAAAAATCAAAGTTAGACAACTTGACATAAAAATTTGAATAAGTTATCTAGATTATTTCAAAAATATGTAATAATAGAATCTCTTGAAAATTGAATGCAGTTTCTCAACTACTAGGTTTTTTTTTTTTAAATCTATTTAGTGAAAATTTGAAATTTCAATGCAATAGTACTTAAATTTCAAGGAAAAAATAAGAAGTTGGTGTCTATCTAACCACCCTAACTAAAATAAAACGATAATATTTTTTATAAGATTTTAGATATAAGTAGAGGACTCATGTCCTAATGTGATGCATATTTTTTTATAATTTTTTCCAAGTAAATAATTAATTATGATTTTTTAATTACAACTTTTAAAAAATATAAAAACTCGCATGTCTGACCACCTTAACTTGGTCAAAACTTCATGGAATTTTTTTTTTTTTTAATCCTATAGTATGCAAAGCATATAATGTGACACATATTTTAGATTCAAAAGCTGTGATACCGTTTAAAAGCTATAGATGTTTTTCAATTAGCCTATCAATCAAGACTTTAGTCATAATTTAAATAGAAAATGAATAATAATTATTTATTAATTTCAAAGTAAAGCATAATTTATATTCGTGGAAATTTGAGAATCTCCTTTAAAAACCCTTTTCATTTCATCAAGTTTGGGTGAAAAAAAAACCGCTAGCAACATACCCCTACACATACCCATCATATCGCCACTTTTTGGCCAATCATGATCTTGCACATACCCATTGCATAAATAGAATGCTAAATTATAAATTGTTCATTTGTTAAATATAAAGTAAAAAAAAGAATTCAAATTACAAACATATCATGAGAAAAATTGGTATCATGAGCATATTTGGTATATATCACTTGAAAAAGGGTTCATCAATTAAATTTTTTTTAAATACATAAATTACAAACATATCATGAGCATATTTGGTATATATCTATAGTGCCCCTTCACGATTTTCCTTTTGATGATGTGTGATAAATGTTGATTTTGGGTTGTTTAAGTTATTTTGTTTGATCAACATTGTGTTCAGCTAATTGAGTCATTGAATTAAATTATGAAGTAAAAGTTTATTAATAGTTAATAATAAATTTAAAAGTGTAAATTTAATATCAAATGGAATAAAATAAATTAAATTGGGAAAATATATTATAAGCAAATAAAATATTAATGAAGATAATGGACAATGAGTTAAAGCAATTAAAAGGATAGAAATATTTTGCATGCAGAGCATGCAGAACTTTGAACTAATTGTTGAAAAGGAGACTGGCTGTTTTGTTGGATTTTTTGAGTTTTAATTAGACTTTTGTTTTCTAGAATAAAATAATTGTCTATTTTGGAGGATGATTTTTGGTTGATTACTGGTCTTTGAGTTAACTAGACTGGGGAAGGCACTTGTTCATTTTTGTACTTTCCTTGTGCAATAAGCTTACAAATTATGTAGGAATGTATGGTTGCATGCACAATCTTTAAGCTTTTAGATAATCACTTCCTTCACCCACTAAAAGATATTGATCACTACCTAACCCCATTGGAAATGCATAGAAGAACTTGGTTCTTCTTGATCGGCGTAGAGTCAATTTCAATAGTCATCAAACCAGAAGAACCAACCTCTCTCTATGCCCTTTCCATTACCACTGTCTGGTTTCATCTGATATGTAGCTTTATGCTTTAATATATGAGAGATTATATAATTTCTTGATAGTTAAGAATTTAGGGTGAGAAATTGCATGGTTTACGAACATCAATGAAAGGTGATATGGAGGTGTCAATCATATATCAAATGGTGAGGGTGAGCATGGAAGTCTTGCTCATACCAAAATGAGCCTGCACAATGACATTGTGGCTGGAGTTGATGGACATGACAACTCTCTATTGAATGGTCAAGGGTTTCTCAAAGTCATATTGATGTATTCTATGAAGGAGATCATCACAGATCCCATCTGATCAAAGCTTGGAAGGGGGAGCGCGGAATTATGAAAAGGAAATGAATCTATTGCACCACCAACTCACATGGAAGGATAAGGGTAAATCATATAGAGGAGAAGAAATACTAGGTATTCTTTGAAGCATTCTTTCTCTCACTTACAATGTTAGTGCACCCAATAAAACACAAATCATTATGTGTTTGGTATTTATCTTGATATGATTTTGTTTCATTAGTTGCTACATTTATCAGTAGGAAACCGAACATGGATGGAACAATTCAATGTTGAGAATGTGTGTCTCAAACGCACTGGTAGAAACCCTAATACTGTCACCAAGTAGCAAAGAATTCTTAAGTGGTTTGTTTATGCCTTTACCTCTATACTGCAAGTTTCTTTACACCGGTCTACAGTGGCACAATTATTGCCATATCGTGGGAACCTCTCAACTATGTAGAAGTAGTGCGATGGATACCGCCATATTGCAAGAGCTCAGTGGATGTGCAATGGTAGTTTGGTAGTCCAAATCAAAATCAGAAGGGAGATCAAAGTCTCCTAGTAAGAATTCCAAGATGAAGTGTTGGAATTGTGGAAAACTTGGTCATATCTGAAAGGATTGCAAAGAGGAGAAAAAGAAGAAGAAGAACTCTTCTGACAATGATTCTTCTCAGAGCAATGTAGATGTCTTCATTGCAGCTTTGGCAACATAGGCATCAGATGATGTCTGGTTGATTGATTCTAGAGCATCTTTCCACATGAAGAGTTCCAGTTTTATAGGGAACAAAGCTATCTATTGAAGATTGTCCAAAATCGTCTACTGAGATAGAGGACATGACCGGAGTGCCTTATGCTAGTGCAGTTGGTAGTTTAATGTAAGCAATGGTTTGTACAAGGCCAGATATTGCCCAAGTAGTGGGAGTACTTAGTTTATGGCTAATCTTGGAAGAATAAATTTGGATACTGTGAAAAGAGTGTTTAGATATCTAAAGGGCACTTCAAAATATGCTTTGTGTTACCATGGTAATTTGATTGAATTACAGAGGACTCTCAACATTCATGGGTATGTGGATTTTGATTGGGTAGGCGACATTGACAGCAAAAGATCCACCAGTGGCTATTGTTCAATGATTAATGGTGGTGCAGTTAGTTGGATGAGTAAGTGGCAGGTTGTAGTTGCTTTATCTATTATAGAGGCTAAGTACATGGCAGAAACTCACACCTATAAGGAAGCCATTTGGCTTAAAATATTGTGTTCTGATATTGGTTTTGATGTAGGGCATATTATTATTTGTTGTGACAATTAGAGTGTCATTTCTCCAGCGAAAAATCCTACTTTCCATGCCAGGACAAAACATATTGATGTGCACTATCATTTTCTATGAGATATGGTGGAGGATGGAAAGCTCTGTTTGAAAATGGTGGATACTCTGAAGAATGTTGTTGATGCTTTGACAAATCTAGTGAGCACAAACAAGTTCAGATGATGTGAAAATTTGATGGGCCTTAGGGTCCAGAATATTTAATGAGTTTAGGTATTGAAAAGGGTTTAGTGAGTTCTTCATCAAGTGGGAGATTGTTGAGAATGTGTCTCAAACTCACTAGTAGAAACCCTGCTACTATCACCAAGTAGCAAAGAATTCATAAGTGGTTTGTTTATGCCTTTACCTCTATACTGCACATTTCTTTACACTGGGTTGTGGTGGCATAGTTACTGCCATACCATAGGAACTTCTGAACTATGTAGCAG